>CAJDSM010027213.1:59-10551 GCA_903981925.1 Ostrea lurida | reverse complement strand
CATTTTAGATAAAAGGTCACTCATCAAAAACATGCATACTTGAATGTACTGAAGAATTAATTGTGATTATTCATTTAAAGAGATATGCAAACAATAGTAGCATGGCGCAGTCTTTAAAAATCAGCAATATTTTTGTGAAATAATTGATATTTCGTATGATTATAGCTTTTTTGTGAAGTTAAAAGGTCAATTATATGTTATAATGCTTAAATCGGAAAATGTAATAAATGAAACAGTGCAGATTTATTACTGACAGGACATTGGAAAATATAACAGATATATAAAATGTCGCTTGGATAAATTAGCATTGATGAGAAAGAGGTTTTTATTCACCACAGGCAGTAGGAACAGTTTCTCGAACTGCTTCGTCAATATCCGAAAAAATAAATTTAGAACCAGGCGACGGAACGGCGTGTGTTGATCCGAATAAATTTTCCCCCTAAATTCTCCCCGGAATCCCCCAAATTCGATGATTATCTTTTGTTTTGTTAAACTTCAGCTGGAACTGTACACTGATGACATAAATAAATAGATGTCCAGTGAACAGTGAATAAATAAGATTGACAGCCAATTTCGACTCTGTTAATTTAACAATATAGATTTGCCCATGGGAAATTTAACGGTTGCTACGTATTCCCGCGTTTTCTTTCGGAACATCTCTCGTGTTATCAGGTATGTTATGTCAAAATCCGATACTTCTAATTTCCGGTAGTTTACCAAACGACAATCTATCGTGGTTTCACTTTGGTATAATAAAATATCTCTTTACTGGCTATTCGGACAATGGCAAGTTTATCATACCCCTCGACAGCAACTATTTCCCTCGGCTGCACCTAGAGAAATAGTTGCTGTCTTGGGGGACAATAAACTTGCTATTGTCCTCATAGCCAGTAAATAGGTAAATATATAATATTCACTTTCATATGATATAGAGATGAATATAATTGGGAACAATTTACTTCTTCAAAAGTTACACCGAACCAAAAATGAATTGAAAATTCTCAAATTGATACCAATATTTATCATTTGTGGTTGTCCAATATCTACAGGCCTTCTTCACTTTCAACTAAATTTTGTAAGCACAATCTAGTTGTAAAGATAGATATAGCTAAGGCCACACCAATTCGTAAATAGTTCTTCGGATTTTCAAACCAAAAGAAAAAAAAAAGTGAAGCGGGAGGGCAAAATTATTTTACAAATGTTATTTTTATTTTGGAGCGCTTAAAAATAAAGATCTAAATAGTATCAGATATCATTTGTTTGCCACATGTGTGTGTATGTATGCATATATTAATTTTTCTATTCAGTGTATAAAGTATTGTACATATATAGATAGGAAAACTTAAAAACACCGTATTACACTGTTAGGAACTTTCTCGAGAGCCCGCACTTCTATCATTTCCCAGCCAAGTGTATCGAAATATTTTGTGCGATTGTTGTAAAAAGCAAAAAATTAATAAATAAATAAATAATAATAAAAATAAATAAATAAATAAATAAAAAGATGAGAAAAAATCCTGGAAATTTTGGGCATGCGAGCGAACATTTTTTGATAATATTACTATTAGTATTTGGATTTCTTACAAATGGAAGCGGGCGAATCTCTAGAACTAGATTACAAATTGCCATGGCCTAACCGGGTATCATTTTGCAATTACCAGTTGCTTTCGTAACTGGTGTCAATGTTTTAAAAGGGGCAAAGATATGTTTTGAGCTAAAAATTTCAAAATTGATAAACTTTCAAATTTTTAAAAATGTTAAAAGTTTAAAATGCTTTTCTAATGGTCAGGAAAATGTTAATGTCCGTTGTTGATTTACAAGTGAGATAGAGCACTCACAAGTCTTTGTTGTGTAAACAAGGTTCGTGCCATGGTTTTTGTTTACATATCTTAAATATGCTTGTTACAAACGTTTCGTATAAAGCAGATTGTTCAAATTTTAAATTCATCCTTAACACAATTAAATGGTTTCTAGCGTTTCTCACAATTCATTCTGTTTTAAACATATTTTCTATTAATCAATTTCTAAGGAAATAAAACCATGACAGGAGCCTTGTTCACATAACAAAGAGAATTAAGGTGTGCTGTATCTCACCAAATGCCATTCAAATTTTGGCCATTAGAAATACCTTAAGTAGAAATGAAATTTGGCTCAAAACGTGTTCATTTCTCTTTACCTTACCGAACCAGATCCGTACATATGTAAGTAATTTTGTAACCAATAGCGATGTATATATATCCTTAAAAATAAATTAAAACCCTGGACCATAGGGGTCTATATGGCACCATACAATGAAATATTTAGTTATTACGATGCGTTAATTGTCTGGGAAATATTGACCCATGCCGTTGGCTCTATATCGCACGGCGGTGCTCAGATACACTTGATTCACACCAATATTATTGTATACATTTGAAATACTGGTATATCTTACAGTCTAGAAAAGCCTTCAGACTAAATATCAGAATTCAGCTTGCGGTATGTACAGTGGATATTGCAATATATCTTACCATATATACTACATGTAGGAGATGAATGATATCGGGATACCCTAAAGCCGCGGCTTATTTTACGTTTTGGTAGGGAAATATATATTTACATGTATAGGGGCTTATTTTCAAGACCGGCTCTTGTTATCAAAACAAAAATATCATGGTAGTCTGTTATTAGATGCTAAACGGACTATTTTTAAAATATCCAGTATTCTAAATGTTTTGAATGATAAATTATTTGCTTGGATTATCTTAATTATGTCTAAAATTTTACTATAATTAATATGTGTGATATCAAAACATGAATTGAATGAAATGTTTGCTTTAAATATTTGGTTATAAAATCTTCCAATGCTGAATATCTTACTAAAGCGGTTTACTTTCAAAAACAGGTGACTTAATTTTCCCAAAAAATTTGTGGTGCAGGAAATTGGAGACTATTTTTTCAAGACCGGCTTATATCAATATCGCGGCTAATTTTCAAGATTTAGAGGTGATATAGAAATGAATCTATATTATTTTTTCGGGTGATGCCAGTTACCACGAATTTTAGACGGTAAACTCATCAATGCGCGAAGCGCGCATTGATGAAAAGTTTTACCGTCTAAAATTCTCGGTGATAACCTGCATTCACCCGAAAAAATATAAAGATTATTTCTTATCATTTAATTTTATATTACAACAACAAAATAATGTTCATAAATCCAGACTTTACTTGTTGTTCAGGTACGTGATCGAAAAATCACCTCAATTCTTAAAAGGTGTTTTAACCAATGAGAATCGGCGCTAGGTGATCATGTGAAATAAAGTTAAATGATATGTATATACCGGGGGTATATGGGGATTTATCTTACTGCATGAACCGGAAAAGATTTTGTGACTGATAGCTATTTTATTCTTCAGACAAAGAATATACATATTATATTATTGTAAAATAAGGCATGACATGCTAAAATATACAAAAACGATACAGAACGAAAGTTGTCTTACCGGAAATACAAAAATATAAAAAGTGCTATGGCGAGGGCAACCGTTGAAATGGAAAATCCAAGATTGTAGATGATTCTGGAGACGAAATCCGTGGCCAGTTCCTGTAAATATAAAGTGCTAATTAGTTGTGTTAATAAGTTGTGTAGTACTCTGAACGAAACGAACGATAAAACGTGTAACGCATACATAAAATACACGATGTAGAATTTATTTGCCTATAAAACAGTATTCACAACTTCCAGCTAATATCTCACCCTTCTATCACCGCGTAATCGCTCTTTTTCGTTAGATGAAATTTACAATGGTGGGGGTGGGGGTGATTTGTGGTTCAGTCCTTTACAGTACATATGTACTTCAAGTTCTTTTGCACAAGGAAAATCGTTGAAATTTTGAGACAGAATTTTCGCGGGGGTGGAGGGAACGGGAGAGGGTAATGATTTTGTGGTTGAATCCTTTACAGTACTTCAAGTTCTTTTGCACAAGGAAAATCATTGAAGTTGTGAAGACTTTGATAGCATGAATAAAAGTTTGGAAACTAGAACAAAATGCAATAAAATTCGTTCAAGAAAATCAAGGAAAAAACCCACAATATTTCAATAAGTGAGATAGCTTGCGTTCTAAGAAATTGATTTTCCTTGGAAATGAGTAGGGATATTTTTTTTATGTGTAATAACACGCAATAATGGAAAGTCGAGGGAATTTGTTACCAGACTGATTTAGTTGAAGTGATAGCGGAGAATCTACCGCATCAAACACCTTAGGTGAAACTCAAATGATTACTAGTCAAAACAATATCGGATTTACACATTAGTAATGACAATCATCGTATTCAAACACACATAGCCATCACTATACATGATTCGGATTGTCGCCATCAGAACGCACTCTATGGCACTGTAAACATCGATTTTTTTTTTGACATGTTAAAATTATATAATCATAATCTTGTATAGGTTTAAAGGACCGGTAATGCAATGGAAAGGAATTAAACTTCATTAATTTTATATTGACTTAAATCGACGTAATTCTATCGGAATTCCTAGTTTGTTGAATTAAGCACCGTACTACAGTCCCTGAAACTTTACTTTATATACTTTACCATTTTTCCGTGCGGTCACCGTGCGTTCTGTGTGCGGTCACCGTGCGTTCAGCCTGCGGTCACCGAGCGTTCTGCGTGCGGTCACCGTGCGTTCTGCGTGCGGTCACCGAGCGTTCAGTAATTTTTAATTCATTGTTCAGCGTGCGGTCACCGTGAGTTCACCGTTCGTTCTCCGTGCGTTCACTGTCACCAAATTGCGTTCAGCGTGCGGTCACCGTGCGTTCTCCGTGCGGTCACCGTACGTTTGATAGCGTGCGGTCACCGTTCGGTCTGCGTGCGGTCACAGTGCGTGTGGTAAAGTAGAACGTTTCAGGGACTGTACATGTACATTCATCAATATTCATACGCAATATTGTCACAACTGCATCTCATTCATGAGAAAATGGACATCATTACAATTGGTAATTATGCTATATTGAACAACCCCGCCCCCAAAACAACAAAAAACAAAACAAGATAAAAGATAAACAAACAAAATAAATAAACAAACAAACACAATAACCCCCCTCCCAACCAACCAAAAGAAAAAACCCCGCCAAAAAGCCATCGGAAATGTATATCTTTACAAATATAGTACTAACATTGCTCACTTAAGTAACAGCTTTGCAAAATATTTATAGCAGTGGTCATTGTCCCTTATGCCCCCCCCCCCTTCCCAGTGGCAATAACATCCTGAATCCGCCCCTGAAAATACAATGGCATGTATTCGCACAATCCTCCTAAAGCTGTTAATACTAAAACTCCCGACAAAAACTAGACTTCATCACCTATATATATAGACAAAAAATAATAGGTGTCTGCCAATTTTGTTTGATATACTGTGCAGCCATATTTGTATCGACAATCAAATTTGTAAGAATGTGATAGAAATGGATCGGTCTCATCCTCATCAATAATTCAAAATTACGCGCCACATCCAAAGATGCAGGCTCAAACGATACTTCATGAGAAAAATAATCTTAAGGCTTCTGAATTTAATTGGCGATTCTTTCATAACTCTATGAATTTATCTCCCAAAACTTTCAAATTACATAACAGAATCCTAGTTTACACAATTTCATGAAAATGAAATTTTTCATCAAAATTCTTTTCTCGTAAAAATGGTGAGAACTATAAATTTTACAAAACGGAATTCGTGAAATTTTCACGAATTTTGATAACTTTGAATAGGATCAATTCAAGATCACCATCATCTGCAACTGTGAATCAGTGGTTTTGACAGTGTAGAAAATTCGTACTTAAAACTAATTGTCAATATGTTTAGAAAATGCACGAAAATATAAATATATTCAATAAAATGCTTTCTTTGTTGGTTTAAAACAAGATTGCAGAAAAAAAATTCCACGCGGGTTATGATTTTTTTCCGCAATCCATTGCTAGTTTCCTTCATCACCCAATAAACCAACAATGACAGCATTTTATTGTTTAATTTAGAAGTGGTGAAAATCACGGGTCTTTCGGATATGGCCTTAAAGGGGCATGGACACGTTCTGAGCTAAAAATGTTCAAATTTTAGATTTCCATTTTTAATGTTTACAATGCTCATGTAGGGTATTTCTAGTAGTCAGCAAAAATGTGAACGTCATTTGCTACAACAGAGATACAGCACTTACAATTCTTCACAATGTAAAACCAAGACTCGAAGCCTATGTATTTTGTTACATAAAGATTGCTCTCACAGAAAATACCAATGTTTAAAACAACATTGAGATGTGAGATCACTAGGAACTGTTTAATTGGTGGTTCAGTAATGAACTTTCAATATTGAAAAAAATCTGCTTTAAACGGAACAGATACTAGCATATTCAATGTAGGTAACAAAAACATGACTCAAGCTTTGTTTTTATAGTGATGAATTTAAGAGCTGATCTCACTTGTACCTCAACTAAATGACGTTCAAATTTTTGCAGACCATTAGAAATTACCCTAAGTGAGCATTGTAAAACATTAAAAATGGAAATCTAAAATTTGAACAATTTTAGCTCAGAGACGTTCATGCCCCCTTAAAACGGAGGTCCGTGTCGCAGCATGTATTGACATGCAAAAGATCCCATGAGTGCTAAGCATAGGTCTAAATTTGCAGCCCTTCACCGGCAATGGTGAGTGAAATATTCTCTACGGGACGATAAACAAACAAATAATCATTAATCTAAAGTAATCTCAGAAGGAGAGGGTATGCAGTTTTACCCCTTTCCGTCCGTCCTAAACAAATATATATTTGTCGCACTTTTCTCTGAAACTGCATATCACAGTCATATGATATTTACATTTACTGTGGCGGATCCAGGATTTGTCGAAAGAGGGAGGGGTCCTTTGTAAAAGGGGCCCTGCTATACGTCGCTGGCTAGAGGTCTTGGAAAAAGTGGGGATCCAGGGAGCGAAGCCCCAGGAACCTCTTGGGTTTAAGGGCTTTTAAAGTTATTTTTAGGGGTTTATTTAGCTATAATTCTATACATAATGATAATGTTGGTCACGAAAAGGGGGAAGGGGGCCCTGCCCCCACTCTAAATCCGCCTATGATTTGGTATACCACTTCATCTAGGAGTCCTATACCGCTCTTACCGAATTTAGACCTTTCGCATGTCAACTTCCTGTTAACCAACTTCGTCAATATTTCCGTCCGTCCGAAATAAATATTTTTGTTGCACTTTTGTCTAATTAAACCACTTGATATTTGGTATATCACTTCATACCGCGCTTACCGAATTCTGACCTTTCGCTTGTCAACTTCCTGTTAACCGACTTTGTCAATATTTTTGAATCTTCAAAATGTGCAATCAATATTTCTATAAAACTGCGTATCACAACCATTTGATATTTGGTATATAACTTCATCTAAGGGTCCCATACTGCGCTTATCGAATTTTGACCTTTCACTTGTCAACTTCCTGTTATCCGACTTGGTCAATATTTTCTTCCTTCCGTCCATTCAAAACAAATATTTTCGTCGCACTTTTCTCTCAAACTGCGCATCGCAGCCACTAGATATTTGGTATATCACTTCATTTAGGGGTCACATACTGCGCTTACCGAATTCAGACCTTTTGCTTGTCAACTTCACGTTAACTAACGTAGTCAATATTTTTGAGTCTTGATGTGGAATCAATATTTTCATCGCACTGTTCTCTATAATTGCGCATCACAGCCACTTGGTATTTGGTATATCACTTCATTTCGGAGTCCCATACCGCGCTTACCGAATTCAGACCTTTGGCATGTCAACTTCCTGTTAACTGACTTAGTCAACATGAATTTTATGAGTCTTTGTGTGAAAGAGATATTTTTGTTGCAGTTTTCCCTGCAACTGCATGCCACAGACATTTTATATTTACCTTAGCAAAAGATGAACAAATTCTCTAAGTGGCAGCCATATTTGCCTTAGAGCGGGGGTATCCTCTGCGAGCACTTCGAGAGAGATAGAGAGAGAGAGAGAGAGAGAGAGAGAGGAGAGAGAGAGAGAGAGAGAGAGAGAGAGGGAAGAAGGAGAGGAGAGAGAGAGAGAGAGAGAGAGAGAGAGAGAGAGAGAGCAGGAGAGCAGAGAGAGAGAGAGAGAGAGAGAGAGAGAGAAAGAGAGAAGAGAGGACGAGAGAGAGGTTTGCTTTTGCTATATACTACCTGGGGATCAGTTTAGTTTATTATTCCTAAAATATATTGCCATAGACTGAGGTGTATATAGGCCATACAACATTCCATATTATCTATCTACCTTAAGTGCCAAGGAAATATAATTCTATTTAAAATGTGTCGTGAGTTTTTATTCATTACTTTCACCTAAACTTCTAAAGCGACCGATCGCGGTGGCTCAGTGGTAGAGCTCTCGCCTCGTGATCGGGGGGTCGTGCGTTCGAGCCCCGTACTCGGTGCGGCCGCGTCAAACCTCTGACATTAAAGCTGACATGATTTCATAAATCAAACTTAGAGCAAGTCCGCCAATTTTTTGCCAATCCGCCATATTAGTTGGATATTCTATTGTTATATTTTCAGGATTTGCAGGGTATATAAGGGGGTGAGCTGTGCTACGACTTCACTTCACAACAGGTTCCGATTTACCTGGCCGGATGACCTCGACAAGTGACACGTACATAGTCTCGGGGAATAACATCTTAGGATATCAAGCAGTGCTCAAAGCACAACAATATACCCTACATCTGCTAGAAAATCCATACAATTTTGAAAAAATAAATTTAAATAAAAAAGTTCTGTACATCTGTACATGCAATGCATGCATAGTTGCGTAAACATGTGCTCAAATAAGCAATAAACTTGCAGAAATATTTTACAGCTATAGATTGATTGAATAGAATAAGCAAATGGCAAAAATTCATACCATACATTACATTACTCACTTCAAGCAAATAAAAATACAGAAATAATGCACACGAGATGCATACTGGCCTTGAACTGTTGAAAACGCATCGAATGCCGCGGACGACAATATACCCGGTAATTTACCTCATATTATCTGTAAAGGACCCGATATATATACGTTACAACTTGCGAAAATACCAAAGTAGTGGCAAAATTCCCTTATTACCATAATCCATGAAGAAAACGATAAACTCCACTTGTTTCCTATAGTAAACACACTGTCTTATTCATTGCACAAACCTGTGCGCGCGATCAAAATCTTCAATCAGGGGAAGTATCAAAGTAGAATACTTACCATGTTTAGTGCCACACTGTATATTGCGTCGACAGAAATTTTGCAGATTTGTGAAAGCAGGAAATCATTAGTTTATCATACAATTGCACTTGCATAGATACTAATAATTTGTGTACGAGAGAGAGAGAGAGAGAGGAGGAGAGAAAGTGAGAGAAGTAGAGAGAGAGGGAGAGAGAGAGAGAGAGGAGAGAGAGAGAGAGAAGGAGAGAAGAGGAGAGATTCAAACGATGGTCTTATATATTCGCTGATATAATTTATTTCTCAGTTACTTTTTAATCGTGAATTTTTGTTTTTTTTCTATTATTTAAGGGCGATAGGCCCCCTTAACTGAGTTGTATATTTTATGATTCAAATAATTTTTTCCAGTTATTATAGTTTATCTTTCTTACACATCTACGATTGTATTTCAGAAAACACATGCTTAAACATCGACAATTATTTGACTGTACACTGTACATTTATGCATGTTAACAAGAGAAATAATGACGAAATCGCTTCACTGTCACAACTTCTGTATGTCATGTATATATCATAGAATAACTAGGATGATTGGTCCAGATTATTTGTAAATTTTTATTAAATATTTTGGGATCAAAGATTATAAAGTAATTTTATCGGGGTTGTGCAATCGCTAATGCATATTAAATCTACATTTCATTTTTCGCGTTATTAACGAATTACATTTTACGTGATATACATAAAACGCAGAATTCTATTAATTGTCTCCTTCTTCTTTTTAACAGTGGAATACTACTCCACACATATTTCATTAATGATAAGACACACACTTCTCTCAATATAGAAACCTCTAATAAGATTTCGTTGCCATAAATTTCATGTTACTATATTTGCGTTGATCTCCATATTTTGAATTATTACATTATTGCGTTGAACTCGGCGCAAAATTACAGATCATTGATTTTATCATATTTTCTTTCATTTACCAATGTATGTGTATATGAGCTGATAGTGAGGGCAGCCCCATCCCACATATACTTTTTTAACAAACACAGTGAATGTAAGCCTTGACGTTATAACATACTAGTACCCCCCCTCCCAGATTTTACGATTATGTTTGCCGACACCCAGGTGGCACAAGAACTCGAAATCTTAGGATCGAGCACTCCACCCCCTTTTTGAAAACAAGCACATTCTATGTCTAATTATTATTTTTTGCGTTGCTAGACATTTGTATACTGATTGTAGAGTATAATGCACACTTTATCAGTTATTTTTATTTATCTCTCC
>CAJDSM010027212.1:0-41993 GCA_903981925.1 Ostrea lurida | reverse complement strand
TTTGTGGAAAAGATTATTATTCCTTTAGATAATAATATATGTAGAAACTTGAATCCCCTATAGTGGGCCCCATTCGTACTACCGACCCGGCCGGTTATCTATCATAATGGTAGAAACAATAGCTTGAATTGTGCGCTTCGAATTACTACATCAGGAAGCTATACCATATAAATTTTTTCTCCAGCATATATCCTGGTCTCTATGTGTTGAAACTTAGAAAGTAAGAAGAATATTTTAAAGAATTATTCCTGTACATACTGAGTCAATGTGTAAAACTTGAAAATACCTTTTATGGCCCCAGTACGTACCCCCGGAAGAGGGTTGCATGATATTTGAACAAAACTGGAATTTACCTCTTATATCAGTGATAGTCTTTCCATATCATATTATAATAATCTTCATGTACATTTGCACTAATCCAAGTCGAGTTCTAGGTATAAGCATAGATTTTATACACATGATTTTCCCATAATACAATCATATTGTATAATTATTGAGTCCAACCTGATATGTAGGGCGCGCATCGTACCCCCGGTGTTCATGATTTGAAGCGAAACTTGAATCTACTAAAAGATATATGCAAAGAAGACGTGCCCAATATAGAATTTTATCAAGCTGTCTAGTCGAGGAATGATGAAATGAATAAAGAAGAAGAAGAAAGTGTATGCGGTTGAGAAGAAGATTTTGAGAAGAAGGATTTCCCTTAACAAATCAAGTAATGTAAAAGAACATTTGTGGATCCCTGAAGTGATGGCCCACATGTGTACCCCCGAGGGGTCAAGAAGAGAAGGAATGGAGAATTGAGAATGGAAAGCAAAAGATTGAATCTCCTTACTGTATAATCAGAGAAGCTTCCCATATTAAAAATGTGTCAAGACGTGTGTCGCTGGGGGTCCGAGGGTTCTTGGCGAGAAGAAGTTTTATTTGAAGATTTTCTTCCTTATATTTAATCAATCATATGTTAAAACACGTGTTGAATTACACACCTATATGATGGAGACCTCATAACGACGCGAATACTTACCCGTTACACGGGGGTCATAGATTTGAATACAAAGTGTGGAGATTTTCCCTCCAGTATATTCGGAAAGATTCCATAAGTAACAACAGGTTTTCAGACTATATACACTGCGCCACAGTAGTTCTTGACGAAAGAGTTTTTTAACAGCATTTTTCTATATAAGGTACAGCACTGTAAACTTTAGATCCTACTGGTGGCCCCATTATGTACCCGGGAAGGTCATGATATGTTTGATAACAAATATCATTGAAATAACGGTCTTCCTATTTACACAGCCGAAGTTCTATACCATCATAAAAATTTCTCATATAGTTTTGATCAGTCTATCATAGGACCACTATGTTGTTCTTGTAAGAAAAGAAGATTTAATAGAAATGACACCTACCCATATATTTTAGTCTTCTTCACTGATTCAATCTCCCCTTTGATGAGGCCGGTCCTTTCACCTTTACAACAAACTTTAAAAGTCTTGCGGATTACCCAAAGGATGATGATGTACCAAAGATTTAAGCTCGGAATTAGTGGACCGCAGCGAAGTTTCTTAGAGGAGAGATAGGCTCGAACATTTATCTGTGATAAAGTTGTATAGCAAGGACAACGGACGGTTCGAGCGGAGACGTAATTAAAGGGGGCGTCAGAAACAAGACTCACTTTTGAGCTTCGGCTCCAGAGGTGAGCTAAAACTACATAATGTATGATAAAATCGTCATTAATCAATTAATAGCACCAAAATCACTGTTAATTAATAGCAGAGTTTAAATTATATTTGTTGTATTTTTGATTCGATAAATTGTAATTTTCTCTGCTATAAAAGATAATAACGATGTAAGAAATATTTAATAACTAGCGTAAATCAAGATTTCATTGTATCCAATTAACACCTACTAAGGCACCTAAACAGCAAAGTTTTATACTCTCCACATTGTTTTAATTCTATCTCTCATCAGTTGCAGCCTTTCCCATATAAAATACCTGCAAGGACAGCGGCACACCACTGAGATATCACACTTCTCGAAATCTCGTTAGAATTAATGTTGATCCTTGGGTAATGATATGAATAATTCCCTCCAAGTGTCAATCAATGCAGCATGTTCATGTGCAGCTTGCTGTGTACCGTGAATAATTTTATGTTATGTATCGGTATTCATTGTACATGGGGTAGTGTCCAATTGCGTTGACATAACAGTTAACAAAAGATAGCAAAGGTAAATCCTTCTTTTTCAAGAGAGAATCGAGGTACCTAGATTATGAGTGTAGTGGAACAAGTGATTAAATCTAATACTCTTCTCACCTCATTGTGATCAATCTTTGTGTGTCCTAAAACCCTTTGGTAAATATGTCTACATTTATTTGTCTCAAGATGGAGCTCAAGGTGCTACTATGATTATACATTTATGAATAGTGTCTATTCAAAGATGTATAGTAAAGATATACTATTAACATGGAGTGTGACCTTATATATTGCACTTAATACTCGATAGTGTCCCAGTGAGCTTATCTCTTTCAGTCCTTTATACATTATAGGTAGTGAAGAATTCTACCTTGCGAAAATATAAGTATAACCGTGTGAATATAGAGCTATCACAAGCTTTTAGCTAGTCAACTAAATAAAGTTCATAAGTTTAGATTACAACTAAAAAATCCAATGTCTTGATTACGAATGGTGTGTGTGAGGGGAGATAAAGATTTAAAGTGCAGAAACGAAGGATTGAACGCATCATTGAGGAATCCTGAAAGACTATGATGATCAGCATAGGCGGTTGCACTCGAAAAACAAACAACGCAACGCACGGGAACTATTTCATAATATTAATTTGTGTAAGATCATGTTTCTAGTGCTATTACACTGAATCGTTAAAATCTTTGTGAATTTAGTAGAAATCTTTTATAACCCCACTCTCCTTTCTTGTAAAAGAGTATTTTAATCCGATGTTTGTAAAGCTAAGATGAAGACACTTATTCCCTCATCATGAGGAGCTTAAAACATATAAGCTGCTTCACACTTATTCGAGTTGTAGCTGTGGATTGTAAGAAGTCCAGGCGATGTAACACGCCTTTTCGTTAATAAATACAATTTCTGTTGAAAAAGAATGATTCTATAGATACTCTTATAAATATAATATATCCATTTTGCAGTGGGAAAACCTAATTAGGATGTCATGTCACACAATTTATTCTTCTCAGCACCAAGACAAATCAATGCTCGACAGATTATAAATCAACTCACATGCTAGTTCAAACTCATACATTGTCACAAGGAGTCCGTAATCTGTGATTTTTTAATAATCTGTTCGAGTTTACGTCCTTATTCACATATTAATATTGTGATTTTACTTTCATGTGACAAAGAGTAATTCTATTACACATTTTATATATAGAATTGTTTATTTACATTATGTAAGTTTAACACTCCTGACAGCTAACTGAATTTACCAACGTGTCGAAAATAGATAGATAATTGTATAAAAAAAAGACTTACTTCAGTAGTCTCAGTGACTACAGAGGGCATAGAGCAGGTCAGCCCAAGGGTAATTCCATGTGAAATCAAAAGAGCTCTCTGGTGAAATACTAACAATCTCTTGATTCAAGCGTTTCACAAGTGAGTGCCATGAAAAGACATACCCTGCTTTTGGTTTACATCCCTCAGATCAATACCGATGCAGATGCTCTTATCTCACGACCAAATTGACCCCCACTGATAATACGACACATGAGTTCTTAGCAATAATCCTATGTGTACTTCTGTGTTGAATTTCTGATTAGGGGAGACTACAACAGAAACATATGGTACTGCTTCGCTCAAATAGTGATATACATGTAATAATATGCGGTCCATCATATATTGGAATCCAGTAGTAAGGAGCATCAGTATTAGGGGCATAATTTTAGATTGTAATGAATATATAACATCAGCTCTCGCAAAAAGTCCGTGAATATTAGTCGGAGAGCAGGCCAATTTTCAGATGCCTTCAAAAATTAGAATGTACCGGGATTTTGATCTCTGATAGTTTTTCGAGGATCTTGCTGATTATAGTGTATATTGATTATGGTGTAAACTATACATTGACCACATATTCAAAGTCTGAACACTAATCGTCATTTACTCAATTTTAACACCTCCAATTGAGACATCTTGATACACGATGGGGAGTAATTAAAATATGTATGCCAAAAATATGTAGAAACTTATAACCTCTACTAGGATGTGAGATACAGTCTTGAACGACGCGAATAATTTAAATCTCTTACAATATTACATGTGTACCATTTTTCTAGTTGGTTAGAGATTGGTCTATCTTCTATATCATAACTCACTAAGATAGTAGAGTCAATAATGCATAAAGTAGAATCTTCAGGCATGATCCTCCAATCAAGCTACATCTCCTCGGCATTGCATACAGTCATCTCTCACTGGCTATCTTCGTCGAGATGGTTCTAGTCATTTCTCTCGAGTATTGCTCAGATATAGGACACATCTTGTTTCTATGTCTCAAAAATTAAGAATCTTGTTTGGCATATATAACCTTTCGAAAAATACTATAAATGAAGCAGAATGTAGGTATAAGGTGCAAGAAGGGTTATAACATTTAACCCCGATTTCTTTTTATACTATATAGTGACAAAAATTTTTGAATGATGATTAGTTTAATTATTTAGATTACATTATAAAATTGGGAAAAAAAATGTTACTATTTTTATTTTATATAGTCTGTTATATTTAGTGTTATATATTTACTCAAGACTATACACTAAAAGAATTTATTAAAATAAGACCCTTCAAACTTCATAGAAAAATAACCAAGAATAATCATGAAATGTGGTCCTACGTTTTAAACTTAGAGTTGTTGTGCCACATCTGCTACTTCTAGAATTTCTTATACAACCTCCGACTGTCGGAGGTGTAATTCATGCATCAAAGTAATGTGTTTCTAGAAAAACAAAATATAAAAAAAGTCAACAAAAAAAAAAGAAGACTATGAAAAAGATTAAATTCACCAAGTGTTCTCATTGTTAAATGTTATTCCGCTCGCTCCAAAAGTAGGGGTGGGTCGAGCCTCATTTATTATTGAGAATTAAACAGTCCAACTCTGCATTCTCTCAAACACTGATATCGCGAATACCAATTGGATATGTCGGAAGGGTTCGGAGGTCCTAAACTACTAATTCTTTTAGTATTTTACTCAGCGATATACCATCGAGTATATTCGAATCTCTGATATTTCAAAGTTTTTTTAATCCTGAAGCCATCGAGTTTGATAATGAGATTTGACTGTATGTTACATTTCATTTACATACACAAGGTGATGAATAACTACACCTCACAATAAACATGACTTACAAATACTAATTAAGCGATACAACTCTGTGATAATCTCTAATTCGGCTTGTGATTACCACTTCTATTTGGCTCAGATATCATGTCTCGCTCTGCCTCTGCTGCAGAGTAGGTGAGGCGTTGTTTCATTGACATTGGTGCGTTAAAGCTTCGTATACCATTAAACCAAAGAGGATCTTTTCCCTCCCTCTGCACCAGACCTAATAAGTCCTTGTGGGTTCTGTAAAGTATTCGAAATATATTATAGTTTTGTTCGCTTCTTTATGCTTTCATAAACCTCACTATAGGTGAGTCGATGATGTAGAATTTTAAATTTAGAAATGAACGTATCTCAATCAATTGAACAATACCCTAAAAGAATAAATGTACGCTGAATATATTTGGAGTGAGCACAGAAACAAACCGCGCATATAGTATATGTAACATAGCATTGATATTTTTGGAAGTCTGCTATTCTGAATATTATTTAAGTTGTATATACTGGTTGTATTATTACTTTTAAACTCTCTAATTTGCGTGCGGATGATCGTCATAATAACCTAGAGTTTCTACAAGACAGACTGCATTTAGCCCCAATTGCTCTGTGACGGAGTTCCCAAAGAATATAGAACGTACCTCAAGTTCTATCTCAAACTATCGTCCGTAAGTACTCTAAGGCTGTGGGTGATATATAAAATCGTTATTCCAATACTATGAGTGTTTTCCCTTTGATGAAATTGCCCGAAGTGTCTTGATCTACCTTTATATATTTTGTTAGCTTGAATCTTGCTCCTAATGCCTCACCAACTCGAATAGCTCCTGTACCCCTCTCTAAAATACATAGGGATTATCTTTTCTAATATACTCAGTATAAGCCAAATAGACCTTAATTCGACCACGTTAGCATCTCCGAGCGTAATTGTCTCCAAATGAACAGTTGTTCATCTCTTTATGAATTATAACGGATAAATCAAAGATTATAAAATCGAAATAAGCCCAAATTTTTATAAATATCTTACATAAGCCTATACTGGACAGCATAAATATGAAACAATTATGATCAGAGGACAGATCAACATTATCTCATAGTCCCCCTAACAGCTGATTCTCTGAGAAAAAAAGAGATTCATTTGATGTGTAACTTATTGTACCAACAATAATTACATAATTAGATATTGACTACCCTAGTATGAATGAATGCAAGAATAAAATATAGTTCCGAAGTCCAATCAATTACAGATGGCTTAACTGCAGGCGTGTGCAGCGTCAAAATAAATTGAGCCCCAAACTTTAACAATTCCAATAGTATCTAGCAAATGATAGTGGATCGAGATCGCGGATTAAAGACACCAGAAGCTCGGATGATATAACATTAATTTCCTTGTAATGGTGCCATATTGGTTTTTCGAAAAAATATGGCAGGTTCTAAATTACAAACGTATCTAACCAAAAACATTATATTACAAAAAAATATGATTTATAAATATCAGTGACCACGCAAGTGTGCGAGTTGATAATAAACCCCTAAGACTTTTGGAGTAACCGTGTGAAATTTTCCCCGTCCTCGTAACCGAAAGAAAGTGCTACTCTTAAATTTTCCTTCGTTCGATTCATCCATCTTAGTGAAAATCATGAATATTATACTTTTTAAAATGTCTTTGACTGATCACAAAGACATAGATACGTGCGGTTTACGGCAAAGCGAGCACTCATTGATATGATAAGCTAACGATGCCGAAATATCCCTTGATATCCTCAGGGATACAACACCTTGCGAGATCATCTGCGTTTTTACTTAAAGCTGTCAGGGGTACTATCTCAACTAGGTAACAAAACACTAAATTATACCTCAAAGGTAAGTGGTCCAGTATTTGTATTGGAGTGTCGAGGTAATTATAAATAGAAAGCACGCATCCACCTACCGCCCCTTCTATCTTTACTTCTGTTATGCTCTTCCTTCTTGTCCTATAACTTCTTTCTCTCCTTTACTCTTAAAGTCTTCTTCATAACATCTTTTCTCTCATTCTATCTTTCTATCTTCATTCTTGTTCTTTCTTTGTCTGTTCTTCTTCATTCTTCTCTCTACACAACTCATTCTTTACTTACTATTTCGTTTTTATAGGTTACCAAGGAATAATATTGCTATGTATTGTTTTCTTCTCATATATTAAATTTTAAAAAAAAGAGAGAAACAAATACATAAATATTTTCTCACCTCTTACTTTATGATGCCAAGAGATTGTCATTTACTTTCTTTTATATTGGATTTTTCTCATGATTATCGTATACAGTATTGTGCTCACATTCCGACGAATTCACGCTCCTTTTTCTTGCAATGATCTGTGATACTTTGATTTCTCCCCAGTGATTCATGTGATCCAATATAACTCTTATAGAACAAAGTTACAAAAAGAATATAAAGTCTACACGCGCAATCCATCCAATGTGATGAGTTCAAATTATCTACTGTTATCAATCACATATATCATGATGACTGTATCGGGAATAATAACAATACCACCATTCTTGACTCAGAAAAATTCATGGTGGTTGAGTTAGAGTCTATCAATTTATTGTCATGACATTATTACTTGTAGTAAGTGACGCAAATTTGCAGCAAAAAACACTTCAGGGCTTCGAATGTAATGGCTCGCATTTCCGTGCACAATGATACCAAAATATTTTAAGGGAAGAGTTACTGGTGAATCGCATTGGGCATCGGCTATCCTCGGTTACCAGCCCATTTTTATAGGTAGAGTTCACCTAACCCTCCGAACCATGGTTTATTCAGGCAACCAATTAAACCAACCATCCAATTCAAACCGGATACTAAAACTAGCTCTGTCATAATTGATGTACTCTGGAAATTACAAGCGATAGAGTTATGGGATAGATATACCAGGGTGAAGCGGACGACGAGCGCCGGCTGGAAAGACCCACCCGGAAGATGACGATTCACTGTGATAGTTGCTCTAAGGCTAGCGTGAGATGTAAACGGTGACAGACTCAACTTATTCCCTCTTACCACTGTCCAGGTTGGACTACTTTGCTCTCTTATAGAACATCCGATAATATGATCAAAAATATTGATTCAGTGTATTTAATAGGTGGTTCTCGCACAATACTCTATCAACTTTAGTACATAGCTCCTTTAAATCTCACGGGGTTCTAGATTTTGTATATCGAAATGAATTAAAAAGCATGAAGAAGGTTGAAGATAACGAACAGTGATCAAATGACAAATCCTCTCAAAAAACATCCTCTATATCAAGGGGAAAATAACACAATACAGACCTGAGTGGGTTTATGAGGACCAACAGGAATCCGCTAAGGTTTAGGATCTCATGCTCTGGGCGCCATGAAGGCATAAGTATAATGTTCTTAATACCTCAGTCTCAAGTGCGAGCCTATTAACCCAACACGTGCTGCCTGCTTAAAAGCAAGCCTTATGCCCGTATATGTTCGACATGTAGAGGATATAGGAAGGATGTTCAGATTATATTTCCGTCTAGGGTTCAGATACCGAGTTGATTGTATATGAGATTTCATCACCAGTTCTAAACAACAGACTCCAGAGCGCATGTAAATGAATCTCAAAAGAAAATGGTTGACGCGAGGTTCCATGGTATTTCATAATGTTGTTTGTGCTGAGCTTACAGCGTATCTCTAGGGCACACTATATTGGGAATCTTTTGTGCCACTTTTAAACAATTGTCAACTGTACCAATCATAGCTAATATACATTACTATTACCTCCAACATTTTCGGTTACTCTTTTAGTTCGGGTTTTTGATAAAAGTATCCTTAAAACATTCTGACCATTAAAGAATGACATAACTAACAATTTAACAATATAGCTATTTTTGATATAGATACTATAGTAAGTTAGTTTAGTGCTTATCATATAAAGTGAATACAAAAGTGATAAATAACAATATCCATAAAGAATGTCTTGATAATCTAACTGTGTGCATAGAAAATCAGACTACCCATTATCATATCAATTCCATCTCCGTCTCTTTTGGCAAACCATTTTAGATAATTATGGCAAAAAAAAAATATACTAAATAATATGCATAATTAGAAGTTTTTCGCAATGTAGTTGAAGATAATTGCCGAGGACGATTTTCAAACACACAAGTTCATTCCATAAAGTATGACTAATATAGTTCTGTTTTCTAAAAAATACTTCAACGCTTATACTCAATTTCTAATCGAAGCTCTCTCAAATAGTCATCAATAAATAAAACATTCTATATAGACATGTGAGAAGAGAAACTATTTCGCCAGAATCGTCTTAGAGTGAGTTTATTTCGTCGTGTGTTTCAATAAGCTCTTTTTATGACCTTTAAATAATATATCTATTTTTGCCACATATATCATATATGCAATGTGAACAGGAGTCTATAGTGTGGACTACACAAACTTATGCCGAAACGTTACTTTGATTCACATATGCTGGTTCACCCTTTGATATTTGCCATTTATACGTTGATTTGTTAAAAAAATTGTTTATGATCTAAACATTACCTATCTAATTTGCCATGATATCCTGTCTTATGTGCCTACGGACTGTGGTCAAGGCTTATCATGAACAGGAGAATTTCACCCAACAAGGAGAACATTAACTCGGGCCATTTTCGGTCGACTGTTTACAGAGACTTTCAGAAGAATTCGCAGTGTTTAAGATTCCTGTAACGTAATTTCTAAGTCTATATATCTTATTAAGTAATCATAGTAGTTGCAATAAAATTCATGATCAGTACCACAATATTCACGTAAATCAATGCAAGTTTTCTTTCGTTTGCACCGGAAACTCGTCCTCTTTACTTCAAACTTTACCGCGTTGCCAATTTCTACTTTCACTTTCAAAATATATGAGTACATATAGTTAAGGACATTATTTTATTCAAAACAATCTAAAAATAAAATGGAAACAAAATATTGTATAAATGTGCAAAGATAGAAAATAATTCGCGTTCTTGTTGTCCCATTACATGTATATTAACTATGATAAAATAAACTTTGAGCCTATAAAGGATTGTTCCCATGTTCGTAAATATCTAGAAACTGAGTTGGACTTTATTCATAAATACATGTATATAAAATGAAATCTAATAATTTTAAAGTTGAAATTTAAGTTTAAATAACATTTCAGTTGTTTCAAATCGAACAATCCGATTTTGAAATCTCTTACTAATGAGATAAGGCGGTCATGTGATGCCGTGACGTCATATACGACAAATAAAAAATCTCACGGTCAGCCAGTATAGAGAAAAGACCTTTTTGTTATTTGCTTCGTATGGCATTTGTGGACTGGAAAAAATGCATGGGTTCTTTTCTCCATCAATATAGATTTTTTCCCTTACATCAAAACCCTAACATTATTTTGTAATTTTTCAATCAGAATATGACGAATGGATTGAAGAAAAAACGCAGAGCATACTGTGTAGCCTATCGCATGTCTTGCATACCGCAGATCTGTACTCGCATTTACTAAACTGTGGCATTTCATTTTGTTTCAATTTCTTGAAAATTTACAGCGATTTATATTTCCTAATTTATATATCCAAATCTTAAAAAATCATGTCCTTAATTAATATGAAATTATACCTCCACAAATCCGTGGTTCAGTGCCACGCGTTCAGATAGCGAAAATGAAAGTAACGTGGGGAGATCAACACAATCATCATTGCTAGAAGTAATTTACGTAAAGTAAACAAGAGTTTTAACAGTTTAGTTTATCACACATTACCAATTAATTTTTCCTTGATTATTACAGTCGCTTTAGGGTATTTCGGGGTCACCCTCGATTATCGGAGGTCGTTAGGGTTTATTCACGAAAGTTCGTTGTTAAATGTGAAAGCAAGAAATCGCGGTTTGTTGCAGTTCATTGTCCCAATAAGGTATGTTCTGAATATATCCATGCCGGTTAACAAGTGAAATATTTCCAAATCAACAGATAATTTAACCGTTTATTAATTGGCATGCCTATCCCCTATCGGAGGAATTTAGCGTGTAAAAAACGGGAAGACATTGTTATTTATCACAATGTGTTGAAGTTTTTCGTTTCACTAAACGATCACATTTGTATACTGCTGGTAATTTATACGCTTTTCAAATACACTATTTATTTTGAATTTACTATATGATCTTTTGGAGCTAACAGTGTCTTCCATATCCCTTTCGATTAGTTGTTATTTGGGTCACTTACGTGCGTTTTTTGAGAAAGATGCAATCATTCTTTGTCTGTTGATGGCCGCGCATTTATAGGGTTTACGATTTTACGTTTTCAATCCGATTCGTTGAAATATATCTGTCATTGATTTAAGACTGTTTAGATTTTATTGATTTATGATTTAAAATTTATCTGTTCAACGTAACAAGACCATTGATCACTTCAATCCCGGACTTACTAACATCTGTCTTAGCGATGTTCTATCAGCCTTTCAATACCCTGGTTAGAATTTCTAAAAGTTAAAATTTACAGACACCTTAGGTTCTATTACATCACCAAATAAATATTCAATAATGAGTTTTAATCGGTTGTATTGATGAAGATAATTAGATTATCTCGCTAATGGCCGCCAGCTGTTTAATCATTCCTCTCCTCAGATTTGTCGTCATATATGACGATCACAGGAGATTGGCGCGTAAATCTCCCAATCGAAATATTGCTTATTTGCCGTGTTTGGAATTTTCATCTCGCAAT
Source organism: Ostrea lurida (assembly GCA_903981925.1). NCBI lineage: Eukaryota > Metazoa > Mollusca > Bivalvia > Ostreida > Ostreidae > Ostrea > Ostrea lurida. The sequence continues at coordinate 29,945 of CAJDSM010027212.1, read as the reverse complement.
ATCTCTGTAAATATGCTCACATTTTTTTTTTATTGTTGTTGGTATCCTCTTTAACGAATATTATAAATGAAAAATGTTTTCCATAAAATTCTAAAAATTCGGACAAGTCCTTAATATCACAACCATGATGGCTGGAAATGTTTGGATGTGGAAACTCCTTCACACATGAATACTTGGAGCAAACACAGAGATCGAAGGTTTGTCATAGATATAGATTTTATTTCGGTTTGTATTTGAACAGATCGTACTTTTATTTTGCATTATAATTGAACGGCCATATTATGCATATGATCTCTTTACGTATTATAACAATGTTTGTTTACATTTGGGACATGACGGGTTATATTATACCCATTGTCACGAAAGTACCATCATAATCCCAAGCTTTTATGCGACAAAAAAAGAAAACCTCAACATGTTCATGCGCAATTACTTCAAAGAATATTGTTCTTGTAACTTTTAATCCATTTGAAATTGTAATTGTGCCTCACGAATGTAAATTATACTCACGTATCAAATTCATTCTAAGTTGTTTTTGAAAATGATTATTTTGAAAAGAATAGATGCATTTTCTTATGACATGCAATGTTTAAAAGAAAAAAGTAAATCTTCCATTCATGTACTTCATAATTAGTTTTTAGTTTTCACATGTTCAGATCCAAGATGGCTGCATAGCACCCCCTTAAACGACCGTCCAAGGTTTCACTTGAAATTTCGCATTTGTAATAGGCTAGTTTAAACATAAACCATATGGATGTTATATTCAGAATGATGAAATTCAAGAAAATGGATAGTTTTGTTTTCTTTATATACATGTATATCTTTATCATTTAATTTTGTTCTTTAGAAACATACCAGAACTTTGTTCAGATTCTGATTCAGAAAATGTTATTTATAGTCGGATATAAAAAAAACTGTAGAGCTTTTGACCTACATGGCATAAAAAAAATACATAAATAACATGAATGCAATTTTTTTTTATGTCATGTCAGTCAAAAGCTCTACAGAGCTTAAATAAAGTTACTGTATTATACTGTGTACATTATGAGGTCCGAGTTAAATCCTTGAGTTTATCTTCTTCTTTTTTTCTAAATTTTTGTGCTTATCTAGAATTACCCTTCTAGATTATTGCAGTTAGTGGATTGAAATGNNTTCTAAACTTTTGTGCTTATCTAGATTATTGCAGTTAGTGGATTGAAATGNACTTGATTATCCCTCTTTCAGCGAGAAAATAAATTCAGTACCGTATATACAGGTGTTTTGCTGGGTTTTTTGTTTCTCTTGAAAATTATGACAAATCCCGTGCATGGATGGCGGGAATTAACTTGATTTCGTATCCCGGTTTGCCCTCTTGGAGGATTGCATTCTCTGTGGTGAATTCCCATACTGCCATGCCTTGCCAGATTACGTATCGCTACGTCTAGGTGGGGGTAGGGGGTGGGTTTTTTTTTTGACCGGGTATTTTCCATTGACTTAGAATTTGAAAACAACCAAAGATTTTCTGCACACATTAATTTAAATCAGCGTACTATCATGTCGCATTAAACGCCTCTTTCCCATTCACAAATCTTGTAGTCGTTACCATGGTGTACAGGAAAGAACGAATTCTTTTGACGATATATACAATCAAGAGATCGGCTAGAGTCTGTATTGCAGGACTTTAAATTGTATAAAAAAGGATGATACAGACGAAACAGGATATAATAACGAGAATTTATTCTAAACGAGTCAAAGAATATCAAAACAATGTCTATATATAATTATGATGATTTATTCAAAAATCTTAACACGACACCACTGATCGAGTAGATCAAATACATAAGGTATCAGTGTTTAATCCCCCAATATTACGTACAGTACAGTATATATAAAGGCTAGGGTTGCAGCACCACAGGTCAATAAAATACATAATATATAGTATGAAAGTATGAAAAGAAGTTAATAAACAAAAATGTACAAGGAAATCAGGCTACAGGATTTCTGAGATTTTTCTTCTTCCGATTTGGAAGTTAAACAAGTATCCCAGGTTCCAACTTAATTTCATACGGAACGGAAGTCAACGGCTGCAGGGGGTCTACCTGTCCCATCACTAGGAACGTGTCCATGGGCTCCGTCACGGACGAATCTGAAAGTAAAATAGAAGTGAAAATCAGAAGACCGATATTAGAATTCTTATTAAAATGACGTTTTTCGGCAGTGGCAGGTCTAGAGGGGGCTACGGTGGTGCAATCCCCTTTTGGCTTATTTTTTTCTTCAAAAAGTCATTTTGGGGGCTATTCTCGGTATGCATGTCCTCTTCTTGAGTGGAAAGTGTACAAACTGGGTCGCAACTCCCACCCCAATGAAAATTTTCTGAATCCACCACAGGTATTTCAGCACATACCATCAAAAGTATGCTGATGGTTGACGCGTGAACTAATAAAGGAATGTCTAATCTTTAGTTAACATACCTGCTACAACAGAGAAGGTCATCCCGCGGTCCGTGGCTCTGCTACACAGACGGTCAATCGCCCCGTTTGAACCCAGGTCCGTCACCCTGTTGGATTGTCTGGCTACAAATGTCTTTAAGTTACCCAATGGTATCGGTCCTGCCTGAAACCAATGATTTAGAATTCAGTTATAGTTATAATTAGTTAGTGTGCGTCCATTAACCTATCGAGATCATTGTTACCATTATCGCCTTCAATAGTGGCAATGGAAGGCGCGCGCGCGCGTGTTGCCGTCTGGCAGTTTCGTTCAGGACAGGCGATACGTTCCTCCTTTTCAAATATAATTTTCCTCTAAATTTTGTATAACACTTACTTGCATAAAAAAATGTTTATGCATAAAAAATAATAATAATAATAAAAAATAGGCCATATTACCAGGGCACTGAACATTACGGTATGCAAAAACTATGTAAGTACTCAAAATTCAAATATCGAATTTAATTCAAATACACTTATCAGATATAGGAGTAGCTTAAAAATAAATATAAATTTTGGAAGCCATGTTTCCAGGCCATTGAACTAGACATAAATATTAAGATTAGTGTCGGAACCGTACCGTCTCTCCTTAAGTTAAGGAGGGATAAAGCATTGTCAATTGGCTAACTTCCTTTTAAAACTTGAACGGAAACACAAATATCAGCAATACTTAAATATTATTGCTAAGCTGGGTAGTTCATTAGGTTACTGATGTGTCGATCTTAAAGTTCACGTGTAGCAAAGATTTTGATTTTTTTTCCAAATTACTTTCTAATAAAACTTGATTTCAAAATATTTACTGTACATATACACCACACTTCCCATCTATTTCATTTTTTCCCCCCCGGTGTATTATTCCATTTTAAATGTAGATGTACGCGTTGCCGATTTTGTAGCAACTTAACTTTAATAAACATCATCCTAAATCTTAATTTATATCCGTTGAAAAATATACAAAATTGATTTGATTACCCAGGAAATAGAAGAGCGGAGCTGCAGTTCTTGCGAGAACTCAAACAGTGAGGTGGGTGCGTCCAGGATGAAGCAGAGGTGCTTCTTCTCGGCCCAGAATTTCCAGTTTCGTTTGTTGTTGGACTGGTCCTCTTTGCTGGTGGACGGATCGTAGACTTCTACACGGATGGCTTCTTTACCCTGTGAAGGCATTGTATTTAGAATATACATATACTTCATACGTGTATCACAACTAAATCCAAATGGATTATTTAGAAATGTGATTTGACTCAGTTTGAATGTGGATGTCCTTACAGCGGGCATACATTTATTTTCCTTGCTGAGTGGAATTAAGGTAGATTCCTACACCGTCATAATGGCTGACTTCGAAAATATTACTATCAGGGTTATTTGTCAGTTCATTTCAAATTTAAATGCCTAGCTGAGTAGCTCAGTAGGTTAGCATTTTGCCTATTGAACAGTAGATCGCGGGTTCGATTCCACCAGGGGTTTTAATTTTTTTTTTCAAATCGCTTTCTAATATAACTGCATTTTTGACGAAATAGAGTGAATTTGAATTTTTTATTTTCAAAATATTGTTTAACATATCCTTTACTTTTCATCCACATCAAATTCTCTGGTGTAGCATTCCACCTTAATAGTTATGATTTGAAAATATATAAACATCTTGCTTAAGACCTTACCGATCCAAAGTCAACCATAGAAAAGCTCTGGTTAAATCCTGCGGGGGCGAGGAGGGGGTCTTTAGACATTAAGAATCCTATCTGGTTGTTGTTGGAGACAAAACCCCGCTCTTTACTGGTGCTACCATCGGGGAGAGATGTATTCCATGATGTCTTCAGCACATCCTACAAACAATGGACAGTGTCATTTTTTCCATAATTTCTGACTGTATGGCAGTATATAGTAATTAGTAAGCTACATTACCATTCTTAATTGATATTTGATTTGCTATAAATCAGATTATCTGTTATCAGTTTGTAGTGAATAGGTGCAAGTATATGTAGATGTTGTTTTCAACTCAAAACACAATAAAGTAATTGTTAATTAAATGCCAATAAACAGGTGTAGTCATGATGTAATAGTCTTTAGTTGGTCACTAGCAAGAGGACTAACTGATGCCCGACTATGTAACTTTCGACGCCATCTTTTGAACGACGTGGTAATTGTGCTAAAGAAACCAAAAATCAACGAAAAGTTAGAGGAGAAAAATGACAAAAACAAGATAAAAAACGATATACATGTATATGGACAGATTTGGATAGCAAATAATTTTTTAAAAACATATACAGTATACACCGTACTTGTATTGCAGATACATGGAGCCACTGTATCATGTCTGAGTGTATGACTACTTCAAATGAGCCATTTTAAGTACTCACCGACCATTCCTTGGAGCGACCATTGGAGGGCCTCCCCCAACGGTTCCTTCTGTTTTGTCTCTTGCCTTGGCTGTTTCTTTGCTGTCCAGTGCCTTCTGATTGGTTGCTTTCATCACCATTGGCTTCTGAACCGTTTTTGTCTTGTAGGTTGCGATTCTGAGCATTTTCTTTGTTATCTGCAGCATCTAGTTTTCTGTTTTTGAAAAATCGAGCTCGAGGTCCTTTATTCACTCTATTCCATCTTCGCTCGTTTCTGTCTTGTCCGGATACTGCGTACGCCAGTAGACAAAACAGGACAAGTACAAGGAAAGCCTTCATTTTCTGAGTTGCACGTTTGTGGTGGAATCCAATGCGAGATTGAATGATGATCCAGTAAACCCAGGGTATATATAATTGCTCTCTGTGGCTGGAGGCTTGGTCAGTGATGACGACAAACACATTCGTCACTCTTCGCGACTCGCCGTCTTACGAACTGAAACACCGCTCTTACAGCTAACCCCGTGACTGACCATGCCCACGACATATCTATTTTTTAGTTGGACTTGAAGATTCTTTATGATTCACTCATATTTTACGTAATCTGTATCACGACAAATAATTATTTGGTACTTGCAAACAGTAACTACTAGTAAGCTTTAGCAATACCAAAAAAAAAAAAAAATCATCAAAATGCAGCCAAGATGATATTTGATTGATTGGATGCATTAATATTAAACAATAGAAACATACAAATTGGGTGTCATCTCTCTCTCTCTCTCTCTCTCTCTCTCTCTCTCTCTCTCTCTCTCTCTCTCTCTCTCTCTCTCTCTCTCTCTCTCTCCAATGCAGAAGCAAGCAGCATTTGCCTTTGCTAATGTTTACAAGGTCATGTGCTAAACATTTTTAAATGTACTGCAATGTCGGGATACTAGTCGTGCTTAAGAGTATTATGGGATTACTAGGTACATGTACTTCTCTTCAGTACATAAATATTCACAAGTGGAAGATTAATTTTAATCACCTTCTGTGTATAGTAAGTACGTGTAAACTTGCATGTTTGTTTTCTTTTTTCTGACCTTAGGTATTTACTACACGTCAGTCCACCCGAGTTATGGAAACCATTACGGTGGTTTGTGCAACTCGAGGAAGAACTATGTCGTAGTACATTTCATAATTAACCAATCAAATATCAGTGATTACTTGATTGCACCGAAAACAACCATAAATAACACACACAAAGAAAAACGACCGTGCCACACATCGCTGCCAAATGATTCACAGTCTTCCCCTTCTTACATTTTCTGCTTTCTGACAATAAAACATAAGAGAGCATGAAATAACTTTCTCAGTGGAAAAAAATATTTAAAACAAAATATGACTTGAGGAACATACTACTCATCACTACATATAGCTCCTGTTGCATGGGGTTATGAAACTTGTTTACAATATATTTATAACACGATATCACCAAGGGCCCCCTTGTAGCATTATTAGTCGGCATTACATAAGGAAGTCCAGGTGATTCGTAGGACATACGGTACTTAGTAGTGATGGAGAGAAATCAACTAATGAAATACGGACGCTCACATTCCCGATCTTAAATGTTTAATTTTTTTAAATTAGAACTACACGGACTTTGGTATTTTATGCTAGTATGTCAGTATTTAAGAACGTAAGCTACTGGGCTTTTGAACACGACTGCGTATGATGCTATAACTATTAAGTACCAGTATTTACTGGTTCAATACTAATCCTATTGGAGTAAAAATATTACCCATCTATTATTGAACCCTATTCAGTTGATAAATTTTATGTCAATACAAATTTTGAAAGGGTATGGTATGGACTATATTCTGTGGCGGAGGGATTGATAATCGACACGTTCAAAATCTGCAATGATTTTACAGTTTCATTTTGATCCAATAAACTTCCATTTTATACACTTATGCTTTATACTTAGGTATATTTCAGTTTTAAATTTTTTTTTTTTTTTTATTTTTTTTTTCTTTCAGACATCTGTATATTTCATTTAATAACAAAATATGCAAAACAAAGTCAAAAATCATACAGACTTTTTTTTGAAAAAAAGAGAGAGAAAGATAGAGAGAGAGGACAGAGTGTAAGTCTTATGAAAGATTAGGTTCCATCTGTTCCACTGGGTATCAAATATTTCTTTATTACCATTTTTGTAAAATATAATTTTTGTGTTTCATAAAAAAAATTCAAGTAAGGATATCACAAAACGAATGCTCAACAATTTCTCAGTACATCTTGGCCTCATGTATATATATATATATAATCTACTTTCACAAAGGATAAGGGTATTTGAATACTCTTGTTTCTTCAAGGATACCTAAAAATAAATGATTTTTCATAAAACTAGTTGTAGGTTTGATTTTGTTCCACATAAAGTTCAAACTCATTTAGGAATGCTTGTACATAATCACATTCCACAGTATATGTTTCTATCGTTTCTTCTCCTCTTTGAGCAAAAGGTACACATTTTGGAGTTTACCATTTTAATTTTGAATAGAAAGAATTTGTTCTATAGATTCTATTATAATATCTGTACTGAACCATTGCAGTTTACAATTTTTCAGTTAATTTGAAAAGGTAATTTGTGTATATTTCCATTCATATTATCTATTTCAACAATTCACTGCGTCTTATTGTACCTTGTTGTCATATGAAGAATTCTTATTTAACATTTCATAAAGAAATTTTGATTTCTTACATCTATAGAACATTGTAAACATTTGTGTGTCAATAATAGGATTTGGTAACTTTTTTAAAGTTACTCATATTTCTACCAGTTTTTTAAATCCAATTTTTTATTGCATGAATCATACCTGTATACTTCCAAGAAGTTAATTTTCACATTGGGATAGATAGCATAAAATTCTCATGCTGAAAAAAATAAGTCCATCTTCGTTTAATGATATCATTTTATATTATCTGACACCACTGTCAAATATTTGTTATCAAAAAATGCTTTCTACCACCAATATTGGATCATTAGAGTTAAAAATATAAAGGTGAGTCTACAGTGACATCAGACTGTGTACATGAGTCTGCAGCTCAATCCATGCCCTATAATACATCTATCCAAATTTGTTTTTTTAATGATTTCAAAGTGTATTAATGTATTCAGTTCTCACAGGATGTGAATTTGATAAGTTTTTAAAATTTATGATACAGTAGCTGAGACTTGGAACTAGTTCTAAATATTTGGTGATGATAGTATTTTTCCCAAACAGAATATCGATTATTCAAAAAGTCGAAGTTATTTACTTGAAAATCTGTGTTAAAATTCAATATTTTGGCCAATAATTTAAGAAAAAAACCGACCCTACCCCCCCCTTTTTTTTTAACTTCTATTTTATATTTTAAGACAAGACTTTGAAAATTACGTGAAATTTAAAAAAAAATGACATTAGTCCCAGTATGTCTTTCTAAACTTCGAAATTCAATAACATGTGTTTTTCAATACATCAAGTGCAAAAGGTCATCATTTATTTCCATTACAAGTATTTAAACTTTTTTTTTTATATCTGTACTGCAAGAAGACATGATTATGTATCTATTCTATGTAATGATTGATTTGTGTTGTCTATGATTTGTTTACAGCAACAGACAAATCAAGTTTAAATGAATAAATGTAGAATCAAAAATTACCCTTCCTTAAAAATTGACATTGGTCCCAACCTCAGATGCGAACCTCTACAATCATATGATTCTTTATATTTTTACCATCGATATCTTTACCAGTTGATATCACAGTCATTTCCTCATGAATGTACACAGTGTGCGTATGGATATTGATAAATAATTAAATGTGTACGAATATTTTGATGACTGGGGATATTCTGACAAAAATTAAAATAATGTAAATATGAAAAAGTAGGTATTATTTTTGAAAATACATTAGGGCTACATTGTATGAACAACAAAGCTTTACGCCAGCATAGTTTTCAAGAAGAGTTAGTGAACGCTCTTCATCAAGTATGTTGGTGTAATGTGTCACAGACATGTCATGCTCTCGTGTGTTTAAAAAAAAAAATAGAGGTACGTTGTTTTATAAACTGTCTGAATATTGTATAGACTGTATGATGATGAATATTACTCGTTCAGTGTAAATTCATGTGTAAAATATAAATCACAATAAATATTCCGAGGTTGGCTTAGCGGGTAAGGTAACGTGCATTCAGGTAGTAGGGGACAGTTTCGCACTATAGGACCTGTTAACTTAGAAAAAAAAACCCTGTGAATTTTCCATTTTTGAAGTGATATTGCAAGTGTAAAAAAGTGTAAAATATGTCAAGTGTAGCCGAGTGCTTCGTGAAAAGGTTGATATGCAGCATATAGGAGTCGCCATCAAAAAGATGGGGTGCAAATACGAAACTAAGACAAGATGTCAGTTGTTGAAGAAATTCAGGTGAAAACATGCATGGTCCAGAAAAGGGTCTCATTGGCAACTCAGAGGGAAGGTGCTGGCCCCAGATGAACGGTAGATTTTCAAGAAGGGCAGACAAAGTTCTTGATTGTGTACAGTGTCTAAATCCCCTCGCATGGTACCCGGATGGGGTTTGGGTGGTGCGGAGGTAGCCCGAATGAGAGAAAATCAACGCGAGAAAGGGGCACCTGACCAGAGCATAGAAAGGGGCACCTGACCAGAGCATATTTTGTGCACCAGTAAGTATGGATTATATGTAATTTATGGTCATAATTTATTAACTACACCAATATGAAATACAAGTATTGGTATAAAAGGGAAAATATCATTTTTCATCAGTCCACAACAATCTGACTTTGATGCTCATTTATCGCTTACATGTTTACTACTAGTTATTTTAAAACAAGTTCACATTCAAAGGCCCAAATGTTACCATAAAGCTAAAGTCACGATATCTACTACGGTGAGTAATAAACTTAACGCGTACTGATTAAATACGCAGATGACAATTCAACATTTAAAATTCTTCATTTATTTAATAAATAATAACATAGTAATGTATTTTTATTGACTAATAATATAATTATATTGCAATAAGAAACTTTGAATACAAACAATAACACATATTTGGCATTATACCGGAGTTAAACATTGCTCACAAAATGTCCTTTTAAATTTTGGCAAGAATGTGAAAGACATGCTGTTTATTCTATGAAATCTCTATTTTAGGTATTGAAAATTTCTTCTGGATAGCTTTGGACGAAGGACTTTGGTCGCTGTCTCTACTCTCATCACTAGACGAATCCGTGGATAATTTTTTCTTCATTTCCGGTTTCGACTTCTTGTGTTTCATGAACTGATTAATGACTGGTCGCACGAGTTTATTTTCCCCGACACTCTGTGACCTGTGAACCGGAGTCAGGCTCACAGGAGATGGCCTTTTGTCCTTCAAACTCTCACAAGACAAATGCAAATCTTGAACACTGAGCTCAGAAACAGAGTGGCTGTCAGAGACGTGGCCCTCACGTGACAATGAATGCAGGAAGCTGATGGCTATGGATGTCTTCCGGAATGCGCGCCCATACATACTGTCGCTATGGTCACGGTCCGAAATGTGAGATTCTGTCGGGGAACAGGGTCTTCCGGTATCTTGTGATTGTCGCCATTTTTCTTGCAAACTGAAAATTGAAATACTCCTCGCCATAATATAACACTACATTTCCACTGTTTTATCTTTGATACATGTACCTCTATGAATTGGTATGATAAACATATCTTGATGAATGCGTTACCGTTGCAAAATATGAGCGCGAGTGAATACTGATGACTATATTATGGGTGTTTTTTTCCCGACGGTTTGGGGATTCCGTCAGAAATGAAAGTAGAATACAAATACTAGTACAAGAATTACACGTCATCAGGTATGATCTACAACTCTCCACACCTGCATACTTTTCATGGAGTGCTAAAGATACTAAGCGTGAAGTGGTGCAGTTCATTCCCTCATGAATTTTCAAAGATGATAACTATAGAGACTTGAGAAAAGGGGGAACATGACACGGATAATACCTGATCATTGTCTGGGGTAATGGTTTCGTGTATCCTGTTTTTCCAATTAACCAGTAAGTTTTCTGCATGCCTTTCCCCTAGAAGAAAATAAAAACAAGATGAGTTTGTGAAACACTGATGTCCCCGGATCACAACAAAGGGGAACGGTAGGACATTGTAGTTGAAACTTTTGTTGCTATACTGAGAATGTAGAGTGATTTTCATTGTGTTCATCTTTTATTTAGATGTCAAAATCAAGTCACAATGCCAACAAATATGATACCAATGGACAGGTATTGTCATGTGAAATATAAAAGCAGTACCTCTCTCTTATAAATTGAAAGTTTCAGCTTGTATTAGCATTTTCCAAATGTAGGTCAAACATCAATATACATGTAGATGTCATCATGTTAAATATTTTGGTACCAATGGAAAGAAATACGCATACCAAATTTGAAAGATAAAGTTTTTTTTGCCACAGACAGACAGACAGAAATAGGGACAGGGACAGACTAAGAATTGAATGTACCCAAATATTTGATTCCGGGGGCATAAATATTACTAAAAGTAACTTACTCGAACTATATAATATTATAGTGATTCTAGAGTGACGATTTGGTATTTATCTATATACCTTAACATCTATGATTCCTCGCTCCATCATCATGAAACCCCATTTCAGATCCCGGAGAGCCGAGTTCATAGCAGCGCTGATGTGAATGTGTAGAGCTAAATATAGAAAGTAATTGACATGAATCTAAAGAGTTGAACTTAATGCCAATTGCTCCTCTGATTCACCTCATTATCATTAGATCATGCAAAGGTAGAATGAATTCAAAACAAGGTCGGTAACCCGCTGTATTTTTCTTAGTTATCTGTAGTGTCAAGAATTGTCATCTTCGCGAGCCAAGTGTCCGATTCGCTTACTCTAATCTACCCCTTGGCAGATTTAGTCGAGTTTCTAAGCCGTGCTTTGACTTCCCAAGGCATCCAATCAAATTGTGCCATTCATACCTGATTGAGCATGACATAAAAACCAAAGTAGAATCATTAAGATCAGAAAGGCAAGTTTTAATACGCGATTTACGCCCGAAAGATAAAGGGGATATAAGCTCGCAACAAGTATGTACACCTAAATAAAAAACAACAACAAACAATTGTTCACTCGAGTGTTTACGTCAAGAGCGATAACTCGCATCGTCCGTTAGATGGCAATTCAGTCGCGACTAAATCAGCCAAGGGGTAGATTAGAGTAAGTGAACCGGACACTTGGCTCGCGAAGATGAGAATTGTGGGAGACATGGGTTATCGGAAATGGCTATATAGGTATAACAGCTAATATTAATGTAATACCATGGATTATTGTGCGAAGTAGATTCAATATCGAATGTTTAACGTGCACGTATCATTGAAATATGACCATAATATCGACCAAAGAAGCGCGTTTTACCTACATATTTCATTTGATACAGGGGCATAGCTATTTAATTAACTTAATTCCCCATCCAATCAGAATTGCTGTATTAACAAATTTTTCAGCCAATCAAAGTCACCGTATCATCGTCAATGTTGATTATAAATGATTGGTAGACTGGTTCCCTGCCCCATGCTCTGCCTCACAAGGCTGCCTTTAGTCAGGGAGCCAGGGGACCAAGCTAAAATAAGTGGATACTAATCAAAAGAACAGTTTTACCTTTTCCCGTAGATTCCATTCTGGAGGCCATGTTGACTGTGTCCCCGAACAAGCAGTATCGGGGCATGGCCGTGCCCACCACCCCCGCGGCACATCCTCCGGTGTGGAGTCCAATCCTCAGCTGTAGTTTAGATCCCGGAAGGTGGCGGATCGTAAAGTTCGTCACTCCATTTAATAAATCCAGCGCCATGTTGGCGATTTCTCCGGCGTGTTTCTTGCCGTTTCTTCGCGGAAGTCCGCTCACACACATGTAAGCGTCGCCTATAGTCTCCACCTTAGAATAAGCAGAAAAACAAACTACTAGTATTCCGAATTCAGTTCGAGCTACTAGTATATCACAGATAGGCTATTGAAAAGAAATATCTCAAAACAAATCATTCCAAACAAATTCAGTCTCTACTATAACTGGCAATTCAGCAATGTCGATTACTAGTATTTTATAACGTTATCTATCAATACAATCATGTAAATTTTGTGTCTAACCTGAGGAACAGTTAGAATTAGAAGTGAATTTCTACCTTGTAAACGTCATGTCGACCGATGATTTCATCAAAGGTTGTATATAGGTCATTCAGAAGATCCACAACCTAAAATAAAAACAGAACATAACTATACACAGTCTTATTCTTTCAAAAAATTGGAACAGAATCGATTTTTCCATAATCTAACAAAAATAAAGACTCCGAATAAAGTATGTACCTGTAGCGGCTCGCTTTGATTGGCTATCGTAGTAAAACCGACGATATCCGAGAAGAAAATGGAGACTTCATCATAGCACACAGGCTGTACAGACTCCCCACGCTTGAGTTGTTCTGCCACCAGTCTACAAGATCAAAGTTCAGTTTATTCTACTCACCACAATATACTGGTACACATTTTGATAAACCGTCAGAGTACATCGGAAAGAAAATAGGTTTTTGTATATGCATATGCACACAGTGTATGTGATATGTTTAGTTGATGTAAAGGCAAAGATAACGAACAGTGATCAATCTCGTAAGTCCTAAATAGAATACAAAAACAAGAGTTGGGCAATCACGGACCCCTGTACCAGAGGTGGGATCAGGTGCCTAGGAGGAGTAAGCATCTCCTGTTGACCGGTCACACCCGCCGTGAGCCCATAGTCTTGATCAGGTAAACGGATAATTAATTAGTTGATAATAAATATAACAGTATATAAAGAATTAAATTGGTTGATGGTCCTTACGGTGGCAGCATGTTGTAGAGCAGACGGTCAGTCTTCTGCTTCTCTAGGGCCAGTTCCTCCGTCCTCTCGGTGACCAGCTGTTCCAGGTTGTTGCTATACGCCTCCAGCATCTGGATCATGTTGTCCATTATGTTGATTTTCCTATCACAAATATAACTTTATTAATCACGCCACCTAGAATCAATACAGGTACAGTTACGGGCCCTGAGACCGGAAGTAGCAGGCAAAAATGATAGAGAGTCGCCGAAATATTTTGTCTACACACGTTTTTCAATAGAAATTCGTAGCGGTATGTTGATTTAGTAATGTATGTAAAGGCAATGATAACGAATGATAATTACTTCCTTCAGTTTCGTTAATGTCAATATAAAGGCAAATATATATACGAACAGTGGTCAATTTCCTAAGTCTCAAATAGAATATAAAACAAGAGTTGGGTAAACACGGCTCCTGGACACACCAGAGGTCAGTTCAGGTGCCTAGGAGGAGTAAGCATCCCCTCACATGACCTGTCGACCGGTCACACATTTTCATGTTCAGTTTTAAAATAAATTTGATTTTGTTTCTAAGGACCCCATTGGAAATAAGCTATATAAGCTTTAATGGGTTATCCTTAGGTATTAATCAATGTTATTGGGGTGCAATATTTTAGAATTAAGATCTCAATTTCAATAGATATTTTATTCTGTTTACTTAAATTTATTTTTTCAAATATTTTTTGTTTATAATGTGTTGCCTTTTTTACTGTGTTTTTACAGATATATATTTATTATATACAGTATTGCCCTTTACTTGAATAAATCATATCATATATCACCTGTCGATTGTCTTGATCAGGTAAACGGAGTAATGCGTAGTCAAATTAGTGTATGAAAAATGCTATGAAACACATCTGATAGCATTTGACCCATTAAAATATCTTCTAATCCAAGAAACATGATGTTGACCTCAGTTCCATCCTGATTATGCTTCAAGGAAAAGCACTAGTAAACAATTATTGGTCACATGGGTGGTACCAGATAAAGGAAATACTAACCTCAACTATAGCCGGACTGACTGAGAGGTAATGGATTTGGCTTTTAATACTAGTACACTCATACCGAATCCTTTATATAACAGACCCCTTTCTCTCCTCCCAATTTATCCACTGTCAGTAACATTATAAATTTAAAAAAAAAATGTTATGGCCATTAACAATATTTGATCATGTCGATTCCTGTTTTGGACGTTGAATCTCTACCCATGGGTTTATGAAATTCGCAATTTTGGTACATCCTTTTCTCTTTTTCCCAAATTAATATACTCGAAATATCAGCATAATAAAAACAGTCATCCAAATGACAACACTTTAATAATAAAACCTATATAGGCCCTTATATAACAAATTACTCTAAGGCGCTTCACAATAGTAAGACTAGGAATGCAACAATGAGACACGATTGGTGAAATTAAATGACATAATACCTTTTATCTACTTGTGAACGGGTTTTTTTTTAACTATTATTAATCAAAAGTCACAGTTAATACGTGTTAGAATCAGAACTAGAAAGCTAATTCATAAAAATGAGTTTTAAGACTATTTTTTTAATTTCAAGAGGTGCTGACTTCTTGATGTTATCTGGAGGGCCATTCCTGAGGTTTTATTCCGGTTTTGTATAATTTTATTTATCACTATAACATGCAACAAAATATCTTAGCATTAGAAATAAGTGTGGATAGCTGCCAGGGATGGGCCCTGACTAAGCTCCGTTACAGAGATATGCTGCAGCCCAGCTGAGTTGGCGTTGTCCGAACAATGTATTTGTTTGGACCCTGACTAAGCTCCGTTACAGAGATATGCTGCAGCCCAGCTGAGTTGGCGTTGTCCGTACAATGTATTTGTTTGTTCTGATTTTTGGCACCATAAGTCGTGACTTTCATTCAGACCGCTTGGTCGACTTGGCTTGCATTTTCAAATAAAAGACCTGCGATGTATGACGGAGCAGATCCGTGTGTATACGTCACAATCTTGAATTGGGGTCGGTAATAAATGGGAAACCATTAAAGTTCTGCCAGTATCGGTAAAACGTGTTCCAGTTTCGACGACCTCGTAACTAGATGAGCAGCAGACTAACAGCAAAATGCCACCCGAGTGACCTGATTAAATTTTCTTTGAACCGTACAGACAATATCAAAATTCTGTTGGGTCCTCATTACCTCCCGCTGTTGATATCTACCAGCCTCTTTCTGATACTGTGGAAATCTAGCCTCGATTCGGAGTGTTCATGCCAGGAACATCTCATCAGGAATATTGCTTTATCCGGGACATTACTATCCTCGGGTATGTGGGGACGAAAAGGGGGCACTTCGTGGTTCCGTACCCTTATAATTACCTCTGAAAATTACAACACGTGCTTGTGAAATTGACACGCAGTATAAACATGGAACCTATAGTAGATATGATAAACTGATATTACATGTGTATTTAGAATTTTACTTTGTGATAATAAAAAACTATGACCTGAAAACACGTCTGCCTTTACTTCTGTGTAAAACTTTCTTTGTCGCATATATGCTTTTATGAATGTACTGTACAGGGGTTTTAAGTAAGGACTTTGTTCTGCAATTCCAATTCAGTAAACTAAGATCCACCTTACCTTTTGGGGATGATACAACATTGAAGTAGTACGGAGGCGCCCTAAGGAATATTTCCTGTAGAATGATACCGAAGCTATAGACATCTCCCTTCTGGGTCCCTTTACGGGGGATTTTCTGAAGTCTCAGAAGCTCTGGCGCTGTCCAAAATAACCCTACAGAAATAAAGCCACGTAAGCAACAAAAACGTGATTTCATAATCATAAGTCTAACCAGTTGCACGTTAAAACTTTTCATTCTCTGTCCCTCCCATCCAGTCAGCAAGCTTGCGGTAGCGCTGCTGTCTCGTACATGTTCGAGGTTCGATTCTCTATCCCGAGGCCGCTCTAATAACAGCATGCCACTTCGCTTGATCAAGCGTGTAAATTTCACCCACTGATTGGTCGTGTGGTTTCAATAAAAGTGAGTTTGGATGACTACGCTGTATTGAAATCTACGAGAAGCCTCGCCCAAACATTGCACACTCAATCAAATGTTATGCTGTTATCAAAACAATATCATCTTGTGACTGCTCCTTGGCTAAGAAGTGAAAGTCACAAGCCATTACAAACGGAGATACCGTGTTGAGGTAAGCGTTGGCATGGTAACGAACTCTCAATACTACGGCCATGAACCATGTACAGGTCAAAATTTGTGGTATTTCTCCTGCTCATGATGACGTTTCTACATTGGGGAAAATTGTTTTAATGAGAAGTAAAACACCCCCACCCCTAATTCAAAGTTACGTGTTGATTACCAATATTTCTCCAAGTTTCATTAGTTAGTTTTGTTTTTAAATCACAAGCATAATAATGTTGAAAGTTAACAGACTGCATATAAAATGGCGAAGTAACAAAGTATGGCAAGCTAACAAAGTATCAAACGTAATCATAGTCCAAAAAAACACAATACACAATCGAGTGTAGGGCAACACGGACCTTCGACGAAAGCGAAGGCAGGAGCAGGTGCCATGGAGGGAGTAACATCCTCTGTTGACCGGTCACACCCGCCGTGAGCCTGTAGTCGAAACAAAGTAAACGGGGTTACCCGCGTCAAATCTAGTATGAAAATGACAGTCTAACAAAGGGTATGAAACAAATCAGTCAACATAATGATTAGTGATAATTTGTAATCGCAAACAAGGTCATTATAGCGACCGTAGAATTTGCGAAATGATGACTTTAAACGAGATTTGTTATAACCCTGCAACATCAACTTTTTGGTTAGTAGTTGGCCTCGCTTTAAAAAATCATCATACGCATGGCATGCCCTTGCGTATCGAATCAACTGAGAGACATACACACCATAAGCAGGTGATAGTGTGACATTACCACACAAAAAAGGAAAGTTGACAATTGCAAAGTCAAAGTCATCACGTTTATCATATAATGTAGTTGTCAGTCTGCCATTAGAGTCAATATTAAGTAAAATATCCAAATATGAAGCACATCTGTCAGATTCTGTGGTGTCCTTTATTTCAAGTTCGTCAGGATATATCAAATGGACATAATTGTGAAAAGTATGATTGTTAATTGATAAGACATCGTCTATATACCTATAAGTAAGGTTGAAGGACACGGCAAGTTTTTTTGTTTTATCCGTAACAGTTTCTGAACAAATTCTGCTTCGTATGAATATAAAATAAGTCTGCCAATAAGGGGCACAATTAGTGTCCATGGAATACCAACAGATTGTGGAAGACATGGTCTCCAAAGACTACATAAATATTATCTATAAGAAACCCAAGCATGCTCTTAATATCTTCTTCAGAGTACTTTGTGTGCAATCAGAGTGGTTTCTGACAAAATATGTATCTTGTTTCCCAATGACCAGAAACTTGTATTTTCGGTGCCGTTTTTGTTCAAAAAGCAATATCAATTATCTGAAAAAGCCTAGATTTTAATTTATCGTGAGGAATTGTTGTTATAAGTGTGGAGAAATCATACGTTTTGATGCAGTCAACTTTAGAAAAATCTCGTGACTTGAAGTTTTCTATAAGCTCTTTAGAGTTTGATTGACACCACATGTGAACATGTGAACCCTATCACGATGGAAGCGTTAAACTTGAATGATGGTATACCGTTGTAGAATTCGTGTTCCCCAATCTCCTGGGAGGGCTCCTCGGGGTGAGTAGTGATAGCCCCGTAGTCGGTCAGCTTTAGAACCCAGCGGCTGTCTAATACACAATTACTGGACTTCAGATTACCGTGGGATTTCAACGGAGACTTGTGTAAAAATTCCATTCCCTGTTTAAATCAGAATTTCAAGTGAGATAAAAGTTTTGAATTCCCGATATTTTCTTTTATATCAAAATATCAATATCAGAAAGAATATTAGCACTAACCCTTGCCAAGTCCAGAGCAAAGGACATTTTGAACATCCAATCCAGTTTTATGTCGTCATTTTCCAAAATATCCTTTAAAAAAAGGTGCTTATTTCAAATATTTTGTATAAATTCACTAAGCATACTTGATCTCAAAGATATATCTAAGCGTGTATTACCTGTAAGCTTCCCTTTGCACAATACATTGTCAGTACATAACAATTTTCTGGCTCTAGGTTGGCACCAACAAATTGGTTTAAATTGTCGTGATGCAACTCTCGTAACTGTAACAAAGAACTCTTGATGATAAATATGATAATTCATGTGAATATTTTGGATTACAATTTTTGCATTTATTCATTTTCTAAATCAAATTTCTTTTCAGACATTTGTGGAATGAAGCATTTCATCGTTGATCGTATTTTCTTTTATTTTATAGGATTTTTTATCAAGAACTTGTCATTTAAAATCTTGCGAACACGAATTATTTTTTCTAACTATTATATAATTATCTAGAAATGTAGAGACGAGAAATTCTTAACGCATTCATTTATATGTGGGAAAGCAATGAATGTGCTCATCTTATGAAACTATCATTGCATGTACATGTATACTGAATCGTATTTAGTTATTAGATACATGTATACATAATTTCAAATCATGAGTACTCTTCAATAATAGACACGGCTTCAAAATATGGAAGATCACTTTGGCTTTTCAAATGTTCGAAGTTCTTGGTGTATCTTTAATTTATAGTTTATTTGTCACAAAGGCAAAACGAAAGAAGACAAAATCTCGCACTCTTTTCTATGTCGTTCCATCATGACCTTGACCTTTGGGTCCCCAAATTCGATATGAAACCAGTCCAGCAAAATAGATGGCCTGTAGAGTGTCTACACGCATTGAAATCCCGTCGTGACCTTTCACTCCAAAATCAATGAGGGTCTCTGTTCTTAATTATAAAACTACATTTAAAGCAACAAATCAATCGAGCGCATCATGTGGCCTGTAGATTTCCTACAAAGCTGAAGTTCTGTGATAGACACACACATATATATTTACCCACACAAAATGGTCCTCTTCTCGCGATGAATTGCGAGGGGATAATTAACGATGTTTGCTGAGTGCAGTTCCTGATTCTTACCGTTTTGAGATCCCTCAGCACTTCTCTGGTCAGTCTAATGGACCTTCTCTGTAGACTCTTCACTGCCACAACAGACCCCTATCAATCAAGAAGGTTAGCCAATTACTTTCCACAAGACGTCTCTCTCTCTTTCTCTCTCTCTGTGCTCGTTCTTCTTCTCCCTCTCTCTCTCTCTCTCTCTCTCTTCTTCTTCTCTTCTCTTTTCGTCTCTTCTCTCTTCTCTCTTCTCTCTCTCTCTCTTCTCTCTTCTCTCTCCTCTCTCTTCTTCTCTTCTCTCTGGAATAAATAACTGTTGCTAACGATCCTGCATTTAGATCAATTTAGTGAGAATCCCGGGTATTTCCGATATGAAATTAAGGAGGTATACTACATCCCCAAGACGGCTGACTTTTCTCAAAACATTAGCATCAACAATATTTGTATCATCTAAACTTTAGTAGCTCGAACGGTAGACCAGCAGGGGATTTAAACGTTTGTCAGATGACTTTCCACTGAAACTAATTTAATTTGAAAGATATTGTTGTACTTATCCTTCACTTTTTATCCATTTCATATTTCTCTAGCTGGTGTAATATTCCGCCTTAAACACAGCACCTCGTCCCGATTCACGTTACACGAAGAGTTTTTTTTTGGGGGGGGGGGGGGTTAAAATGTATACTTGTGTATGACTTTTTGTGTGGTACACAAGTTATAGTTCTAATGCTATTCTCTCGAGTTCATACTTCGTCGAATGTCCCTATATTTAAATTAAGAGTATTTTTATGCTGGTACTATATTATTTATAGAATGTAATTATCTACATAAGATAAAAAAAAAATCCACGATATGCAGCTGCGATTGCGATTTTACATTCATTTATTTGACACTATTTAAGATAAAGAATAATATATAAAATGTAAGATAATCAATCATAATACTAAATGATTAATGTGTAATTGACATATAATTTTATTGTCTCTTGCATCATGGACGTGCATCAGATGATATAGAGATTTATCGTATTAATACAATAAGTTTGTACTTCGTAAAATGAATCATAGTTACAAGCAGATTATTGTACTAAACTTAGAGAGAAAGCATGACTCAGATCTAATAAATTTGTTGTTTATTGAAATGCAGTTGGTAATGTTTTAGAAAAGAAATGCGTTATTTCCGGATGAATATGAGCGAATGAGAAAATAAAATTATTTTCCCTATAACAGGTCAATAAAAACCCTAATTGCTATTCATAAACATGTTGCTAATATTGATTCCTAAGAATATATCACTGTGAAATATACATACACGTTGATTACCTTGTAATTTCCTATTGGGGCAAACAGGAAGTTCTTATCAAGACTGCACGACGAGCCAAATCCCAGGGTTCCGCGCGTTTCCTGTAATGTATAATATATTTTCTCCGGCGTGCGTACTTTTGATATCTTTAAGAAAGCATATACAGAGAGTGTGCCCAGTATCCATCAGTACCTTTGGAAAGGTTACTATTACCTACCATTCGGACCAGTTTTTTGGTTGGGTGGGGGCCTGCCATCTGTTTAGGAGGGAGCTGTTTGTTCCTCAGTTTGATTTCATTTTCGTTCACTTTCCACAACATTCCCATTAGTTCTTTTTCAAATTTCTTTTTCCTGCAATGATAGAAGAAAGCCAATTATCAATGTGAAACTAACCACCTTACAGGTTCTTGAAAACCGACAGAAGGTTAAAAGACTTTTCCGACTATATAATTTTTATTCTTTTAGTGTATCTACACGGACCATTTTATGGTAAAGAGCACCTTGCACCCACCTGTAGAGAATGCACGCGAGGACAGACACCGCTATGACCATTATTCCTCCTACACAGGCCCCAGCTATTATCGCCCCGGTCTCTCCGCGCTCATCTGGTATTACAAGAAAAAAATGTTAAAAAATACCGGGGTAAACTAAAAGCAAATTAGAACATAGAAATGCATATTTTCTTTTTATTAATAAATATTCCACGTCCAAATTCGCACATGTTGAGAATACTGATAACAACAAATTCTTTGGACGAGTTCATCAATATTGTCAGAAGGTTGAAGATTTCATCTGGCTTGTCATTATGAAGGACTTACAAAATACACCACATCCACATCTATATGTATACGTGGACAAATTGATTGATTGATTATTTATTGTTTTACGTCCCACCGAGAATATTTAACTCATATGGTGACGTCACCACGTGAACAAATGACAAAATGTGTAATGCTTGTTTGTCTACACCTATTGTCGCAGTAGTTCATATGGTAAAGCGCTCGCTGCATTTTAAGCATGTGCATTTTTGGTTCTGGTTCGAACCCCGACGGCGACAGATCTGAGTAAGTAAAACAGAAAATGTTTTTAGTCAAGCCCTTGGCAGTAGAATTGCGTAAGACCTGTAAAATCGAGGGATCTTTGGTACGACAACACCACCCCAATGCATACGCTTGAGTCCAAAACATTGGCTCGATTGTTGCAAGTTAGTAATGTCTCATTGTGATTGATTGATTGATTATTTATTGATTTGCGTCCCACTCGAGAATTTTTCAATCTAGAGACACCATTGCCGGTGAAGGGCTGCAAAATTTAGGCCTATGCTCGGCGCTCGTGGCCTTTGAACAGGGAGGGATCTTTATCGTGCCACACCTGCTGTGACACTGGACCTCGGTTTTTGCGGTCTCATCTGAAGGACCGCCCCATTTAGTCGCCTTTTACGACAAGCAAGAAGGTACTAGGGACCTATTCTGACCCGGATCCCCACGGGGTGTCTCATTGTGAGAAAAACATTCTTACAGGCACTTTAAACAACAAACTGTTATCTATCATTACGTCATTTAAATTAATAAAATATACTTACCTTCGTTGTTGCAAGTCTCCCCTGTAAACCCACATTTAGGCGTGTCCTGGGGAGGACCCGCCCCGATCCATTCCATGGGGGCCTGGCTTAAACACCTCCCGGAGGAGAGCTCGTATACGATTGAGAAATTGCCTTGTTGATAATGGGAGACACGATAGGTTCGAACGGCACTCTTTGAATTGTTAAAATGGATATTACTACCAGTCCATCCTGAAATACGTACATGACATGTATTTTCCCCCCGGAATTGAAATATTTGTATTCGTACAAACATATAAAATCTAAATAAGATATTCAGAACTTCGTTTTAACATCGCAAAATGATAATCATAACGGAAATATATCATTTCAATTCAACTGAAGCAAATTTGAATTTTTCAAGCTAAAATAGGAATGGCTTCTCTCTGTACTAGTAGCTTACCTGAGTATGAAATTCTCTGCAGAATTTGTTTGAGTTCGCTCACATTTAAACTGCTGGTTGTAGCTTGTCGTATATATTCGCTATACAACAAAACCGCGTCGTACAAGTAGGCATAAAATTCGCTTACCTACAAAGAAATAATCACTTAACAAAATAAATTTATACAAATATGAATATACATGTATTATAAAAAGAAAATAATTTTTACTTTCGAAAAATTTAAAATGTATTATGTAAAGTTTGATATTATACAGTTATTGACTTTTGATTTGGTCTGCTCGTGGCTATATGGTCAGATAGTAGCTGACCGAGGCGGAAGACCGAGGTTAACGTATTACTGACCCGGTTCGTAGAATCATGAACGTTGATAACTATTTTATTTTAAAATTATCAGGAGTTTTAAGACAGTTTTCTCAAAATCTTTTTCTTTTAATTCTTTTATCAAATACATGCGCATTTACATGTATATTAATACATTAAAAAATATTTCAATGTCTAAAAATATTTTAACGTCAGTCAATTCTACAATTAAAGTGATAACACGAATTCTCAATTTTTTTTTTTAAATATTGCTTTGATAGTGATATAACCATATATTGTAATGTTTGGTTTGGTCATTAGTATATTTAAATTTGACTTGCCGAAATATGCTTCAAAACGCTTTATTTGATTTGTCAATAAAAATGTTAAACTATGGTTGGTCAATAAGAAAAACCCGAATACACCCCCGAAGGTTATATTGAGGGGTAGTCACTCTGTTGAACACAAACCAAAACGAACGTCTGGACCAATCATAGAGCATCAAAATCCCCGATCATTTAATATCCTTATCTACACATGTACATGTATACCATGCATACATATTTAAAACAAAACAAACAAACAAAATAAAACAAAACACAAAATAAATCCTTTGCATACCGGCGCTGAATTCTGAACAGGATTAGTGAACTGTTGGTATCTAGATTCCGTGGTTGTAAATGGTCCAATCTGTAGTAGAGATTGTAGAGTGTTCTTTGGATGCGGGATATTCATCCCGGAAGACTGATTCAGCGCGGGACTAAACTTCCAGTTAATGAATATGTATGAGCCGTCATTCATTCCTTGTGCCGTGACCTCATAGAGAAAAGTCTCCAAAAACATCTCCGGAACAAACACCAAAATTACTGTAAAATACAGGATGATCAATGTAGCGTGTAAGGATGGACTATTATGCATTTTTTACATAAACATCATAATAAATTATTCCAAGAACTGGCCGCGGTAGCTCAGTGGCAGAGCGTTACCGGGGTTCCGAGTTCATGGCCGTATCAAACCTATGACGTAGACACAGGCAGTGATTGCTCCTTCGCCAAACGCGCGGTATTTAATCACTGCCACAGCCTTCAGCATCCAACACCTGCTGGCGTCTCAATGGGTGAACAGTTTTCGAAGGGACGTAAAACAAGTTTTGAAATAGGTACTCTCTGAATAATGGTAATTTTCAGAAAAAGATCAACATTCCGTGAAATTCCCCTGATGACGCTTGCAGGATTCATTCTTCACATATACATACTCGTACAGCCATCTTGGACGTTATACAACACTTTTTCCACAATTTGAATCTCGTTGTATATTTTCTTCTTTAGGCAATAATTTGTAATATTTTACCAACCATCAAAAATGCTTTCAACGTTTACATTGTAAACTATTTGATACAAAATGTTACATTCACTCCATTTCCCCCTTTTGAAATACTCTAACTAAAACAGATATATATCTCATAAACTTTCAACTTTCGAGACAGGCTAATCGCAGCGATTATGAATTATGAATTCACTTGACCAAAAAATACAATAGAGGGTTTATCATTAAAATGCGACCAACATGATTAAAATATAGATATCAGATTTTGGAACTATTTCTGAGATGATGTACCGGTCTCTTCACACGGGCATATATTTCGTGAGGCGCTAAATTAACGCACTCCATTCTATATGCTGGAGATCTCCCGGGACGATTTTCCCTCTGCATGATATATGTACATGGAGTTCGCGGAATATTACACTAATTAGAGATTGGCAAAGTTAACCTACTAAAAAAAAGAGTTATAAAGGCTATCAAATGTCGGCCCATCAGGTTTTGGAAAAAAAAAACCGAAAATCATCAGCAACAGAAAAATGGACACAAAATTACGTCATTGTATGCTTTATCTAACAAAGCAAAATTAGCCCGTCGTAATTTTCTGAAAACAACTATAATTCAAAGTTACAGAATTCGAAGGGATGCATTGCTCATTGTTCAATTGAAAATAAACTGTCTAGCACCTCTTCCCACTCCTTGTCACTGCTGCGTTGACAAGTGAAAGCATATCAATCCTTAAGAGTTTATCAATTCTGATGGGTGTTCTTGTTCGTTTTTTAACTTATTATCTTTTTGGTTATAGATATATATTTTTAAACGCTGTCTGATGTGTTCATAGCAATTGTTAAACCGTTCTTTATACACTGATTTTGACCACGGATTGTTCCGTTAACCTGATCAAGACGGTGGACTCACGGCGGATGTGACCGGTCGTCAGGGGATGCTTACTCCTCCTAGGCTCCTGATACCACTTCTGGTTTATCCAGGGGTCCGGGTTTGCCCAACTCCATCTTTTGTATTCTGTTTGGGACTTGCGAGATTGATCACTGTTCGTTATTTTTGCCTTTTCATACCACTATCATGATGAAATAAGTCAATCCACCATTTCCCATGATTTAATTAACACCGATGGTGTTTGGAAAAGTAAGAGCAAGACACGAGTAACAGCTACTATTTGACATTGTTTCTCGCGTTACTGGATTTTTTTTCTTTAAAATTCCCAATTTAGTCTAATTTACGCTGAAAATCCCACCTCTGAGGACCCCTGCCGCGGTTAGAATGTACTGGGAAAAACTCCTGTACTATATCATATGATGGTTGGATGTATAAAATAAATTGCTTATCGTTCCTCTTGAGAACATTTCATTCATATGGAGACGTCGCCATTGCCAGTGAAGGGCTGCAAATTTAAAACTGTGCTCGAACAGGGAGGGATCTTCATCGTGCCACACCTACTGTGACACGGGACCTCGGTTTTTGCGATCTCATTCGAAGGAATGCCCCATTTAGTCGCTCCTTACGACAAGCAATGGGTACTGAGGACCTATTCTAACCTGTGTCCATACGAAGATCATCATATGACGATACCCAGATTCCAGTCAACCAGTGAGGTATTTATAAAAGGAGAGCTCTTCTGACAATGACCTGTAGTTATTGACGACACAATGCAAATCTAACCAATGATGGGCGGTAGTGTTAGATCACAGCCATCCTACTAGATCTGGCACCCGTGGGGATCCGGGTTAGAATAGGTCCCCAGCATCCCCTTGCGTGTCGTAAGAGGCGACTACATGGGGCGGTCATTCGGATGAGACCGGAAAAACCGAGACCCCGTGTCACAGCAGGTGTGGCACGAAAAAGATCCCCCCCCCCCCTGCTCAAAGACCCTGAGTGCCGAGCACAGGCCTAAATTTTGCAGTCCTTCACCG
Source organism: Ostrea lurida (assembly GCA_903981925.1). Taxonomy (NCBI): domain Eukaryota; kingdom Metazoa; phylum Mollusca; class Bivalvia; order Ostreida; family Ostreidae; genus Ostrea; species Ostrea lurida. Next base: position 3,338 of record CAJDSM010027212.1, on the reverse strand, counting down.
GCATTGGTGACGTCTCCATATGAGTGAAAAATTCTCGAGTGGGACGTAAAACAGTAAATAATCAATCAATCAATACTAGATCTGGCTAGGGGTCAGTCCTTTAGGTTGATCGGTAGAGCACTGAACTATCGTCTGTAGAAGTCATGGGTCATAGAGATCCTCATTTTACTGCTACATATAAATTGGCGAAGTTAACACTGTATTAAACGTAATCATAATCCCCCAGAAATTAAACACATTCGAGTGCTAGAGCAATACGGACCTGGCGACAAAACGAAGCAGATTCAGGTGCCATGGAGGTAGTAAGGCATCCTTCATGCGACCTGTCAACCCGCACACAGACCCTTAGTCAAATAAAGTAAACGGATTACCCTCGTCAAAATCTAGACGACGAAAATGCAAGTCTAAACCAAAGGTATTGAACAATTCAGTCTTAACATATGACTTAAGTGATATTGTAATCGCAAACAAGGTCATTTTAAACGAGATTTGTTACATGTTCTTAGAGCAGCGATGACGATTTCATAGGAGCACATGATGATGTCCATCTTAATATATAATTTGAACTGCTCAAAAGCGATGATTACGATTTATTGAAATAAATCTTTGTTGTGACAGTATGCCAAAGAAATTAAACAATTTATTCAGTCATGTAACAAATCATTCCTAATATTTATTTACAGTATGTAGTATGGTCATGGATGGTATATTTCTTTCTTCATACTCATCTAATTGACGGCATTATCATAAAATGCGATTTTAATCAGCTTTATAAGTAATTCAGTAAAGAAGACATAAATGGAATGTATACTTCTAGAATAACTTCTTGAGATTTTTATTGTCTCCTCACCAAGATTTAAGGATAGGAAAACAACACCTATCCAAACATTAACGGTAAATCCGTCATACTGCGAGGTGCACCTATGTCTGTGTGTCACTAGAATATAGTCCCAAGTGCCCCCAGTTTTCCACAGTTGGTACACCTGGTAATCTTTAACCATTGTTGGTGAATTTACAAGCTTGCAAGTTTACGTTGTCTAGCTACATGTAATCACGAACTACACAGATTTACTGCGGCGGAAGTTCTGATTTAACTCACTATATCATTACACATCACTTTGATATATGTGATGTCGGCTGTCTACTGTTTGTTTTTGGTAACCTAGTATATTAACAACACTTCATTTAAATTCACATCAAAACTGGGGATTTTTTACAATATGTTTATGCAAATTGCGATTACGAGAAGCTATTTGTCCTCAAAAGAGATTCCACAATCCTGATTTAAACGTTCTATTTACAGAAAAGAACGCCGGTGACCTATCCTATTGTCTGACCTTGAAGATATGCTCGAGATTGATATGGAATAATTATCGTTTGGCTTCCAACAAACTATGATGTTATCCTCCACGCACAGTTATTTCAAACAACCGGGTTGATTAAATGTCATTATTCCAAGTTTGCAAGATGAAAATAAACGATGACCAACCTTGTGCACCCTATACAGAATACGAACCCATAGAAACACCAGAGGGGGGATCAGGTACTTAGCTAGGAGTAAGCATTCCCTGTTCACTGGTCATATCTGCGTGAATCCTATATCTTTATCAAATGAATAATCCGTAACGTAACAAATAGCCTCATGCACACATCAGGCACATTAATTTGACGTTTATACAAGTTGCACTTGTAATCAAATCCTAATAACGACCATTGCATTGATAAAATTTGCGGGATTCAAACGAGGCTGTTGAAAGCCTCATAACATTTACCTAATCTTCAATAGCCTGCATCGGTTTTAAGATTTGATCATACGCAAAACATACTCTTGCGTTTTGCATCATGTGAGAAACCACAGTATGCAGGTGATAAGAGAATATCGTCGCAAAAATATAGAACGATGACGATGGAAAAGCTGAAGTCATCTTGATTGTCATAAAGCTCGGCTTTTTGTTTGCCTTTGATATATTATGTATGTTTAATAAATTTTCCAAGATGTCTTTTGAAACTTTGAAATAACAAATCAGGACTAGAAGTATAATTTAAAGTCACTTTTAGGGGCTAATTTAGATAAACATTTATATTTAATAATAAGTTTGGTCACAAAGAAGGGGGGGGGGGTGTACTTCCGCCTATGGCATGATATACATTCACAGTACCATGTAAAGGCAAAGATAACGAACAGTGATCGATCTCGTAAGTCCTAAATAGAATACAAAAACAAGAGCTGGGCAATCACGGACCCCTGGACACACCAGAGGTGGGATCAGGTGCCTAGGAGGAGTAAGCATCCCCTGTTGACCGGTCACGCCCGCCGTGAGCCCATAGTCTTGATCAGGTAAACGGAACAATCCGTAGTCAAATCAGTGTGTGAAAAACGGCTTAACAATGGCTATGAAACACATCAGACAGCATTTGACTCAATGGTAGGTTCATTATTGGTAAAATAAATTGTTATAACGACCAAAGAATTTACGAAATGCTGTCTTTAAACGTGACTTTGAAAACCCCTGCCAACAACAAATTTGTCTGTAAGTAGCTTGCCTCGATTCAAAAACTGATCTACGCAGAACAAGCTCTTGCGTATCGAATAAGTTGAGAGACATACACACCATATGCAGGTGATGATGGAATATTGCTACATAAAATGGGAAGTTGACGATGGAGAAGCTGAAATCTTTCCGTTTGTGATCCTTGATAATAAAACGGTGAAAATAACTAACAGTGATCAATCTTATAATTCCTAAATACGGAATACAAATTAGGAGATGGGTAAACACGGACCCCTGGATAAGCCAGAGGTGGGTCAGGTTTGTAGGGGCAGTAATCATTCCCTGTCGACTGGTCGCCGTGGGCCCTATACATGTATTTTGATCAGGTAAATAGAGTAATCCTTAGCCAAAATCAGTGCATAAACAACGACCTTACAATTGGTATGAAACACGGAGAACATAGTGTGAACATTTTGAACCCCTCTTGTGACATCTTCCTGCTCTCAGGAGAACATAATGTGAACATTCTGAACACCTCTTGTGGTATTTTCCTGCCCTCAGGAGAACATAGTATGAAGAAGCCTAAACTAACACTGTACACAGAGATTCCTTCATGTTAACCCTGTGGGGATCTGGGTTAGAATAGCTCCCTTGTATCCCTTGCTTGTCGTAAGAGGCGATTAAATGGGGCGGTCCTTCGGATGAAAGCTGAGAGGGATCTTTATCGTGCCACACCTGCTGTGATAAGGGTCCTCGGTTTTTATCTCCTCGCAACTAGTTGCGGAGGGGATATATAGCATCGCGGATGTGTGTGCCCGTGTGTGTGTGTGTCCGGAACCTTGTGAA
>CAJDSM010027211.1:467-33362 GCA_903981925.1 Ostrea lurida | reverse complement strand
AAGGGCCGGGGCACGGAAAGACAGACGGACAAAGGAACGTGATGCAGCAGACAAGGCCGGGCCGGGCGTACGAAAAGACGCACACGAAAAACAGGAAAACAAAAAGGAACTGGAAAAAAACAAAACCGGGAGTGAACAAAAACGCAGAAACGGACTGAACTACACACGGAAACAAGAAAACGAACGACCAACGCGCGGAAGCCAAAAAGAAGCAAAAACAAGGGGCAAACACGGACCCGGACAACATCCCGAGGGAGGGCGCAGCGATGAAGCACCTGGCCAGCAGAGGATCAGGTAAAGTGAAGCGAGGCAAACCAGCGAGTGGAAAAGCGCCCAAGCAATCGCGGTGCAACATGACGAGCCGCGACGCCAACTCTATCTCACAAGACAACCAACGGCAACGAAAGCATGAGAAACACGCCACTGAGAAGGGGCTTCCGGCCACGGCGAACCCGGCATAATACAATTTCGATAACGAACCTCTACCGAGGTAGGAGCGGCCGAGAGGCCAAACTGGGCACACTCGCCGAGAACAAGCCCGCAAAAGCGAAGAGAGAGACAACACACCAGACGCAATGAAATGGGAGGAGGCACCACAAGCAGCGGAGACGACGTGAAGAAGACGAAAGGCACGGCAAAAGCAAAGAGAAACAAAATCCTTCCAGACCACACGGAGCCGGGTGGGAGTAACCCCAGAGCGAAAAGGGTAAGCGGACGCACAATGAACCGCAACAAGAACGTGAAACGGAGGACGACAGAGAAAGACCTGGAAGGAGCATCGGGAAACAGAGAGGATAAGGCAACAGGAACAAGGGAATATCGAAGCGCAACGTGGCGAGCCCCGTGAAGGCCACCGACATGCGCCGAAAGTACGGAAGGGAGGAATAAAAACGACATACAGAAGCAACAACAGGAAGCAAGGGAGGTCGTGGGCGGGAGGACGCGGAATAAAAGGTGGACAAATGCGGGTCGTGGGGGGAAAACGCGGGATGAGAGGAAAGAACAAGCGGGAAGGAAAGGCAGGCAGACCGGTAGATAGAGACCACGCCAGAGCCACGGGGCCAGAGCAACCCAGATACAGAGAGAAAGGGGAGAGGGGGCGTCCAATGAGCACATGGAAGGACAGGGGAAAGTAAAGGAGGAGACACAGAGGGGAAGAAGAGAAAGGTACGAAAGCGGCCGAACAGGGCCAAATGGCAAAGAAACGAAACAGGCACGTAAGGGAAGAAGGTACAAGCGGTGACGGGCAGTGGAGGAGCAGAAGAGGCGAGGCCGGCGACGGACGGGCGGCCACAGGGGAACTCGGGGAGTGTGGGACGCGGTGACCCAAAATGGACAATGGGCAGGAGGGGGGCGTGCGTGCCATAGGGCGTGAATGTGCTCTGGCGTGAGCCGCGTGCCGAGGAGAGCGCGGGTGGAAAGATGGAGACAAAGTGGCGAGATGGCAAAGATTAGGGACAGAACAGACAACAGCAAGGAAACGGGAGCGCGCCGCGCTCGGCCGCCCCGTGCGTGCGGGCGTGCCGCCGGCGCGCGGCGGCCCCTCGCTGCTCGTGCGCTGCGCGCTGCGCCCCGCGCGCGCGCTCGCTCGCTCCGCGCCGCAAAAGAGCTAAAACGGAGAACAGCGAGAGACCCCAAAACAGCGAAAGGGGAGGAGGACATGGCATGGAAAACAAGAGAAAGTGGAATGGCAAAACAGACACCGGCGACTGGGCGGGGCACGGGGGCGATGAAAAGGGGGAGAGGTGCATGTGGCTGAGGTGGACGAAACCACGCGGGGAAGAACCGGAGCAGGGTACCACCACAACGGCCGACACACAGGCAGCAACACTGGAGGCAAAATAAGCACGCAGAGACGAGGCGTGGGAGGAAGATGAAAGGAAACCCCATATTGCAAGAGGGAAAAAACGGTACCAAAAGATAAAAACCTAGCAGGGAGAAAACAATGCAGCTGGATAAGCAAGATGAAGCGGCAGGACACGTGAAAGAACGAGCGAATGGGAGAAATCGCGAAGCAAAGGCGCGAACGGACAAGGACAAGACAAGACGTGAGCAGTAAGAATGGCCCACAGGCAGGCAAGACAGTAGGGAGGGTATGGGGTAAAGCAGAGGAGCGAGAGGCGACACGGGCGACTGCAAAAGATATAGGGAAAGGGGGCAAGAGGGGCACAGCATGAGCGAGCAGAGCTCATAACACCAAGGTAGTCTCATCTCTCATCAACACCCAGACTCCGACTCTACTCCCCTAATACATCACCAACCAAAACACCACCAGATACACAGAACCACGACCATGACCATAGACAACCAAGCACGACGAAGACAGCAGACCAGACCCATACCAGACCAGACTGACCTACCCAACCCAATCACCAACCCATACCATACCAGAGAGGCACCAGGGCCGAACCATACCAACAACCAATGACATCCAAACCAGACCAAGACCAACCAGAGACCAGACCAAGTACCATACCCAGACACCAGACCAAGACCATACCATGACCACACCAACCACAGTGCAGACCATACCAACCAGAGACCACACCAGACCACAGCAACCAGACCAGACCAGATACCACACCACACCACACCAGACCACACAGACAAACCAGTACCAGAACCAACCAACCATACCACAGCAACCAACCAAACCAACCACACAACCAACAGACGACCAGACCACCAAGACAGACCACAGACCAGACCAACACCAGACCACAGCAACCACGCCGCGTGGCCTGCCGCCCCGGGGGAAGAGAGAGAGAGGGAGGAGAGAGGGAGGAGTAGGAGGAGTGGGTAAGAGGGAGATGCCGAGAGGAGTGAGGGGAGGGTAGGAGATGGAGAGGGAGTGAGGAGGGGGGGGAGAGGAGGGGAGGAGGAGTGGCGGGATGACGAGGAGGGAGTAGGGGAGGAGGGAGGAAGGAGGAGATGGAGTAATGGACAGATGAGTAGAGGGAAAGGAGGAGATGGGAGGGAGAGGGTAGAGAGTAATATAGGAGAGTGAGAGGGAGGAGGGAGGAGGAGTAGGAGATAGGGGAGGATAGCGTGAAGGGAGAGGGGGAGAGGGGAGAGAGGGGGAGACGGGAGGGAGGGGGAGGGGAGGGAGCGGAGGAGGAGGAGGGGAGACGTAGGAGAGTAAAGAAGAGGGGAACCAGCGGGAAAAAAGAGGAACACCCCAAGAAGAAGGAAGACCAACAGGACCCAAGCGCAAAAGCTGGAGGTAAAAAAAAAACAACACACAACAAGCCGGCCACTCGTCCCAGGGGCCCATGCTGTAGAAAGAAAAGAGGAGGAAGGATGACGCACAAGCCCGGGAGAAGAGACGCCCAGCGCAGGGGCAGTGGAAAACAGATGGAAGGCGGACACTGCAAAGACCCAGGCGAGGGGACGAGGGACAGCACAGATGAACCGGCCGTGAATAGAAGAGAAAAACATGGGAAACGGCAGGAGTGGTCAAAAACATGCTACGGGGAAGCCAGGAGGGGAACCAGCAGAAGAAGGGCAAACACGCAGAGGGAGACCAGCAGAAAAAGCAAAGCAACAGAGCACCAAAAGAAAACCAACAGCGTCACAAAAGTGAGGGGGAAAAGGCAAAACATAGCAGCGCGCCACAGAAATAAATAAAACCCAACCCGAATGGGGGTCATGGAGAAAGCGAAACCGGCGAAAGACGAAAGGAAGAGGAGAGAAGAAGAAAAAAAGAGAGAGAGAGAAAACTGAAAGAAAGAGAAGAAGAAAGAAGAGAGAAGAGAGACGCACGGAGAGGAGCGCACAAACGCGCCGAACATAAATAATCATGGAAACAAGGCGGGGGCTAAGGTGGCCATCAAGAAAGTCGCGGGAAACAAAGCCAAACAAAAAGATACACAGCACCAAAAAGGCCAAGCGACACAACAAAAATGGCAGGGGCACGGCCCCCAAGAAAAGGGAAAACAAGGAAACAGACAAGAAAAGCAAGAACTGACAATGCGAAGCGAACGGAAAGCAACAACGATAATGAAGCGGGCGCACAGAGGCGAGGTCAAGGCCAGGCCAGACGGGGCAAGGCAGACCAGCTGAGCGGACAATGCGTCACATGAAGACCGGCAACACAAGCGGACCACCACGGGCAAAGCGCATAAGGCGAAAAAAGGCAAAACGCAAACGGAAGAGAAGGCCATGCGCCAGCACCCGGCCGCGCAATGATGAGCCGGAGAGAGAACACGCGGAAAGACAGGAAAGCGACCCAACAAGTCAAAAAAGCAAGAGGGTGCAAAAGTGGCAAGCGGACTTAACGAAAAGAAAGCAAGTGGATTAAAGTAGTTAACCGCGGCACAGGAGAAGGGAGAAAACATGACAGAGCGGAAAAGACCCACGAAAGCAAACACGATGGCCCGGAAAACGGCAAGTGGACACGGAAGTGGCAGGAAGACAGCCAGGTAAGGGAGGCGAAGACAAAAAAAAACGGAAGGGGTGAGTTACAAGAAAAGACAGCAATAAAGGCTGCCATGAAAAACAAGCCGGCAGGGGGACCAAGCGGAACAAACAACGGACGAGTGCAGCGCCCGCGCAACTCCCACAGGGACAATACGCCCGCACGCGAGGGAGCCCAACGCAGCAATAGCAAGAGGCGGCGAGAGGAGAAGGGGAAGACGTAGGCAGACAAATGACCTGGACAAACAAGGGCAGGAGGGCGACTCAGGCAGCACGTGAGCAAAGGCACGGCGTAAGAAGGAGTGAGGGTGCCAGAGCCGCGGAGCGAAACTGGCAGGCATCAAAGCAAGGGAGCCGGCAAACGGGGGACGACGAATGACTCCGGAACCGAGCAAAACAATACCACGCAACAGGAGGACCCTCCGAGCCACCGACCCCACCGCGAGGTCCAGGCCGGGGGCCAAACCTGGGCAGTGCGGTGGACGACGAGAGGGCACTGGCGTAGTAGTGGCCTGGACGCGTAAGAACCTCGGGAAGGCAGAGTGGGGGGGCGTCAAAGAAACAGGGCGATGCCCACATCCGGGGGAAACAGAAGCGAAAAGCGACGACGCAAAAACAAGCACAGCCGGGACGAAGCAAAAATTCAAAGACAGGGAATAACAAGGGCGCCAAACGACCAGCCCGGTTAAAAGGGAAAAAAAGCGAGACCAACGTCACGGCAAGAGCAGAACTGCGCCACAGGAGGACGAAGTACCCCGCCTGGACGGGCAGGGAAAGGCAGAACGGGAGCGGACAGGAGAAAGGAACGGGGACTGCCTGCGCAGAACACGTGGCGCGATGGAAGGCCTGGACCGTGTAGCACGCAAGAACAACGCACAGGGCAGCACGCAGGTCGACCGCACACGACAAAGGGGCAGCGAGACGCGAGGGCGGGGGACCGGGGGCAGAAGGCGCTGACGGAGCGCTGGACGACGGGTGCGCCGGACAGAGAGGAGGGCCGGGAACGGCGGCCGGCCTCGAACAGGCCAAATCAGGTCAGAGAGACCCAGCAACGACAGCGCCCCGACGGGAGAAGGGAGCGAACAGTAGAAAAAACCAGACGGGCCCCGAGGAGCTACTCGAGGGAAGCCGGCGAGCACGCAATTAAGCAACGCACGGCCAGCACCGGATGCAGAACCGGAAACGACAGACAAGAAACAGCGACGAAGCAGCAGAAAAGCCGCCAGGGGCCCCAGGCCACACAGTTAAGCCAGACGAGAACATAACAAAAAACAAACACAGGGCAGAGGTCGAAGCAGGGGCAACAAAGGGCAGGCACGGGCATGGGAGGTGACGTGGCGGCGGAAAACCGTGGTGGGCGGCGGCGGAAGAAGGCAGGAGAAAAACCAGGCGCGAAGCAGCAGATGAAGAGAGGGGGGACGCCGAAGCAACAGAATAAACAGCGAAGGCGAAGCCCGACGGAGAACCAACCAAGGCCAACAAGGGAGTGGAAAGACCCAGCACACCAGACGGCAAGTACGAAAACAAGGCAAGGGAGAACCAGCCTGAAGGGAGGACACGCCAAGCAGCAACAGCACCAACATGAGGGGAGTATAAGAAAAAACAAGAGCCCACAGCCCACACACCCGACACAGCGCAGAGAAAAGAACAGAAGGGAAGACAATTGCCAAGGGAAACGGACAAAAGAACCGCTGCACCGCCAAACAGTAAGAGAACAGAATAAAAAGAAAAGAAACAGAACCAGACAAAGGGCAGAACCCCGGAGAGGCGGCGAAAAGGCACAGACAAGGAACAAAACAGAGGCAGAGCGCATAGAGGCGAAACAGAGACCAGAAAGCGGACAGGGGCGACCCCAAGACCGCCACAAGGGCAAAGCGCCCACACAAGAAGCACAAAAAAGAGGGGGAGGGAGTGCAAGAGGGGCAAAGAGGCAGGAGAACGGAGCAGGGGACCCTATTAACGGCTCAGGGGCGCAAGGACCGAGAACCAACACAAGAGAAAAAAATATAGAGGAGAAAAGGGCCGCCAAGAGGCAAAAGAGGACAGGGTAAAAGAGAGCGCATGAACCCAGGACGCGCCACGGAAGGGGCAAGCAAACTGCCATTCCGTCAACACAAGAGGAAGAAAAGACAGCAGGGGAGCGCAAAAAAAAGCAAACCACATCAGGAAAACGACGGACAGCAGACCCCAGGGCCCTGCCCACTAGGAGGGCAAACAGGGCACCAACCACAAGAACAAGAAAGAACAGGGGGGGGAACGAAGCGCCAAAAAGGCGTGAAAAGGCTCCGTCAGGCCAGGCCAGCAGGAGGGCACGCAAGACGGACGTGGGAGCCGAGGGAGAGAACGGAGGATGCGGCGCGAGCCAAGGGGACAAGTCCATGGATTCGCGGTTCGCGGAGCGTCACCGGGCGCGCGAGAGAAAACGGGAACAAACGCAAAAGGAGGAGGTCACCAGACCCAAGGCCCTACACATAGATGGCAAACGCGCAAGTAAATAAGCGGGAGCGGGCAAAAGGGGGCAAAACGACAGGGGAAAGGGGGGAAAAGCAGGCAGACCCCAAGCCACCCAAAGATGTGCCAGACGCGCCAACACAAGAAACAAAAAAAAGTAAGAAGAAAAGGGCCCAGATAGCGGAGGAAAACGAGATCCCAGGCGCCGCCACTCGAGCCCCCGGGCACGAGAGACAAAGAACCCCACGAGGCATGGTAAAGCAGCGGTCGGCCCAGGCGCCGAGGAGGGTGGAAGGAACACCCACCCGAGGCATGGTGGGGGAAGCTGCCCCGAAAGGCCAGACCCGCAGTTGAACAAAGGAGCCCAGCCAAAAGGGAGTCAAGGAGCGCACCGAAAAGCAAGTAGCGAGCTACACGCCGGCGGCCTGCGGGCCGCCGGTCCGGGCGCGGGAACTGGCAACAGGGCGTCGGCGGCGCAAGAACCCAGCCAAACTCAACCAAACGGGACACAGCAGCCGGGAAAAGGGCGCAAGGGGGGCAAGAAGACCAGCCCGCCAAAGGAAGAAGCACAAAAGCAAAAAGAGGGGGGCAGGTAAAAACGCGCCAAAACCACGGCCAAAAAGCAAAGTGAGGAACGGCCGGAGAGGAGATGCAGGGGTCAAACATGACCCCCGAGGACGAGGGCCACAAGAGGACAAAAGGGACATGGAGAGAAGGAAAACGGAAAAAGCGCGGCGCAAACCACGCAGGAAAGCTGAAATGATGGAACCCGAGATGAAGGAGCAACTCCGCCGTGCGCCCCGCCGGGGGGGGAGAGGAAAACCCAATCAGAAGCGCCAATAAAGGGCACTGGCGCCCCAGGGCGGGAAAGAAAGAAAGATGGCCGCAAGCAACAGTGGCAAACGGGATCCCCAGGGGGCCCCAGCGGACCCCGGGTCAGAGGAACAACGGAACCCACTAGACAGGAAGCTGCCAGAAGGCCACGCTCGTCCCGCGTCTGGTAGACACTGACAATGTTGGACAACAACGCGTCATCACCTCCTAAGCTGTTTGCTGAAAGACCGCTAGCCGCGGCGGCACGAGATCCGCGCAGGAACAACCTCAACAATAGAGACTCCCGCTCTCCATTCAAGGGGTCACTAGCCCACTGCGGTGAAATGTGTTCCGAGTACAATTAAATTCCACTACGTAACTAACCGACAGACTCGACAAAAAAGCAGATTGTAAAGTCTCCAGACCGTCGGCGGAGCGAAAACGAACAAACGGGGGAATGAAAGAAGCACAGGGGGCAAAAAACGCGGCCCCCGTCAAAGGGAGATAAGCACCCAACAAAAGCAAAAAGAGGGTCGGGGCACGAAAAAAAACCCGAAAACACAGCCAGAAAACAGGAAATGTACATGACATGAGATGCCCAAAGGGCAACGGGACCCCGCGTAAGGGGGGGAGGGAGGCCCAAGAGGGAATCAAGACAACCAGTAGAGGAAAAAGCGGTAAACCAGACGGCCGTGTGGAGACAAGCGCACCAATCAAGGGGCCGGCATGGGACCGAGCGTGCGCACTCCGGAAAAGGGCAAAAGGGGAAAACGATGAACCCCCACCCGGCAAACCAAATGACGGAGAAGGTCAGACCAGATAGGGTGAGCCCGGGCGTCAGCGGACCGACGGCCAACAGGAGAGCCGGAACGTGCCGCGCGGTCGCGCCAAGCCGATCACCAGAAAAGAGAAAACAAGAGTCTGCAACCCCGGGCAGCCAAGAAGCTAAAAACGCTTAAACCGCGCGCCAGGAAAAACCGCCGAACCCAACAAGCCGAAGACGACCCCACCCCCCGGGAAAGAAAAGGGAGATCCAGGCCTCAAACCAGAGGGCCGGCCGGGCACAAGTCAGTACACAGAGGGATGCCCCGGCAGAGAGCCGCGGAAGGCAGGGGATCGTGGCGATAACAGAACCCCACCGCGCCGGGTGGCCGCCGCAAACCAGGAGTGCTGAAGCCTGGAGCCAAGGTCAGCACACAAGGCAGGGGTAAGCCCGTGAGCAGGACCGCCAGCCTGAAACAGGCAAAGAGTGGAACGAGAGAGCCCCAGCGCAAGCAATAGGGAATCCGGGGAGACGATCAGACACAGAATGAGAACCGAGAGGGGAAACGAGCCCCGAGAAAAGGCCGAAAGCGGAAAACAGGAAACCCCACCCTTGAAAACCAGTAGAGGGGCGGGGGGAACCCACGACGACACAGTAGTGGACGGGCCGGGCCAACGAGCCCCCCAGGAAAAAGGGCGTAAGGGCGAAACAGAAGGCCCCACCCGGCAAACCAAGGGTCAGGAGTCGGACAAAGGAGAACAACAGAAAAACCCAGGCGAGACCGACCCCAACCACAGGCCGGGCAGGCGGAGAGAAGCAAGAGAAGGAGGAAGGGAAAAGGAACGGAGCAGACGGAACAGGCACAGGGAAATGCGCAAACTCGCGGCGAGAAGGCAATGCGCCAGGAGGAGACCTGGCCGCTGGGGGGAAGGAGCAGCTAAAAACGCAGTGGACTGCGCGTGAGACGCAGGGCGACAATGGCACGATAATGACCATCCACTGGAAGGACACTACAGGACAGCGGGAGAGTCACGCTCCCAACACACGGGGAACAGGCGTCGCAGTAGGACTCGAACCCGGCGAGGCGAGTGTCGGAAAGCGGAGTCCAAACCATGCGCAAATAGGCCCAGTCCGACAAAGTGGTAGAAACTGTGAGAAGGAAAAGCACGCACGCAAGCACCCACCCTAACCAACACGGGGCACGAAACAAGAATGAAAAGAAAAAAAGGGAAAGTGAGTGACAAGGGGCCAAGGAGGACAAAAGAGCACGGGGCGAGGAGAACAGTTACGAGATAACTGAAGGCCGAAGGGAGAACACAGAGGAAGCCCCGCTGCGAGGACAGACGGGTGCGGAAGAACGGGTACGCACATCAGGCGGACCACGCGCCCGTGGCGTGAACGGCCGAGCAAGACAGGAACCGAACCACAGCGCCAGAAAAGCAGCGCCAGCGACAGAGAAGCCAGACTGGCGCACACTGCGCGAGGGAGCCCGCGCGGAAGCGGCTCCAAAGGTGCGCAGCCCGCCGAAGGGGGCACGCAAGCAACGGCACCGCCCCCGACACACCACACACCACGTAGCGTCCCCCGACGAAAACACGCCGACACCAGAAGCGTCCGAAAGACTCGACCGGACCCAGGTCCCGCCAAACAGCCAGAGGCACTGACCGCCACCAATGGAACGGACCGGCACCCACCAGGGCGGACACGCGCCGGCTGAACTGGCGAGCAGCAGAATCCGACCACATCCCAAAAAGCACGTCGCGCGACAGACAAGCCCTGGATACGGCCCGACAGGAACAGAGAAGTTACGCCGTGAAAAAAAACGGACAGCCCGCAGTGCAGCATCCACGGGAAATGAAGCCCCAGTGGAAGGGCGAAGGGAGAGAGGGGCCGCACGGAAAGGACCAGGACGTGGGGACAAAAGGTGGATACCGGTAGGGCAGCGTGTGGAGGGACAAGCGCGGCCGGGGGGCGGACGGAAAGAGACTGGCACAGAAAAAACGAGGTGGAAAACAAAAGAAGGGGAAAAACGAAAACGGGAGGGAAAACAAAAAATCGCAGTGAAACGGGACGGAGTACAACGAGCACGAAACGCAAGAATAACGAACGGACAAAGGCCGAAGCCAAAAGAAGGGCCACAAAAACAAGGCATACACACCGGACACACAGCGGGCACCGAGAGAGCAGCACCCCGGACGGGAAGCAGGTGGGGTGAGCCAGGAAACGGAATAAGGCAGGCAACCGCGGAGAAAAGCGCTGAACAAGGCGGGAGCACACGCAGACAGCGGGCACGCAAGACAGCCAGACGGGCAAACGAAAGCAGGAGAAACGACCAGAGAGTGCGAACGCGCCCGACGCCGAAACTCCGCAACAACAACTGGAATGAGGCTGGCCGAGAGCAAACACATCACTCGCAGAACAAGCGCGTGCAGAAGCAAGAGAGAACATACACACCAACGCAGAGAAAGAGGAGAGCGACAAAGGCAGGAAGGTGGACGACGAGAAGAGAAAGCGTCCCGGGCAGAAAGCAAGATAGGCTAAACAAAACATGGCACAGCCGCGTAAGACAAGCGAGAAGTAATTGCGTACTCACGAAGGAACGCAACAAAAACGGAAAAGACTGACATGAAAAGACCTGAAAGGACACGTAAACAAAAAACAAGACAGGGAACCAAGGAAAGCGAAGCGGCAAACGGGCAGGCCCCTGGAAGGGAACATGCGCCGAAAGGTACGAAGTGAGGCAGAAAAGAAGACAGGGCACAGAAGGCGGAACAACAGTGAAGTCAAGAGTGGCGGGCGGGAGAGCGCGGAAAAGAAGGAAAATCGCGAACGGGGGAAAAGCGGAGAGTGGAGAGAGGAAAAGAGCACCGAAGATGAATTGCATGCACCAGAAGAGGACACGAGCCACTGCATGGAAGCAGTAACAGTAGAAAGGGAAGGGGGCCAAGGAGCATATGAAGGACAGGAGAAAGGGAAAGGAGGAAGACACAGATGGGAAAAAGGGAGAAAAAGTACGAGAACTGCCTCGAGACATGCCAAGAGCAAAGAAACGGGAAAAGCACAAAGGGAAGAAAAGCCTGAAGGAGCGGGGACGCAGGGAAGTAGAAAGGAGGCGGCGTGAGACGGGCGGCCACATCGGGGGAACGCGAGGAGGACCGGACCCAAAAAGGGACAAGGTGGCAGGAGTGGGCGGCCAAGAGGGCGGGAATTGGGCGCCGGGTGACCGCAGAACGTCGGGAAAAAGGAAACAAACCAATGGGGGCAACAGAGATGGGCAACAGGACAACGAGCAAATAACGGAGGCCGCGCGCGCTCGCGCGTCCCGCGCGCGCGCCGCGCGCGCGCTGCGCCCCGCCACCCCTCGCCGCGCGCGCTCCGCCCGCCCGCAAGAAAAGCGAAAACGGGAAAGCGCAGAGACCCAAAAAGCTAAAAGAGGGGGAGTATGCAGCAGGGAAACAGATGAAAAGGGAAGTGGCAAAACAACACCCGTGCGGGACGGGGGCGCACGGAAAAAAGGAAGGCAGCGTAGGGATTACGAACCACGGTCGGGGGAAAACGCCTGATCGAGGACACCAGCACGCCGGACACACAGTGAGCACACTGGAGGCCAAAAAAGCACGGCAACAGCGGAGAGAATAGATGAAAGGAACGCAGCCAAATGGGAAAACGACCAGAAAGAGAACAAAACGAGCATGAGAAAACGAAAGGGCAGCAGAGAACAAAGGGAATCGGCAGGACACGAAAACGAGCAAGGAAAGCGCGTACAAGCGGCAACGAAAACAAGACAAGACGGAGGGCCAGAAGAAGCCCACAGGGCAGGAGCAAGTAGCATGAGGGGGGAGTGGGGTAAAGCAAAGGAGCAGAGCAAGCACGGCGGACGCAGAAGAAGAAGGGGCCAAAGGGCACAGCAGTGCACCAGAGCAAGCAAAAGCGCAAAGAGCGACCAACCATACCATACCAGACCGACCTGACCAACCAGACCACACCAGACCACACCGAGACCACAGCATACCACAACCAAGACCCAGACCATAACCATACCAAACCAGACCATAGCACACGAGAGCACAGCATACCAACCAGACCAGACCAACTACCAGACCATACCATACACCAGACCAGACCAGACCATGAGAGTCAACCAGATACCATAACCAGATACCACACCAGGAACCAGACCAAACCAGACCATAGACCCAACCATACGACCAGATACCAACCTAACCAGACAGATACCAGACCAGACCACACCATACCACAGCAGACAGACCAACCAAGAACCACACCAGACCACACCAGACCCAAACCAGACCAGAGACCACACCCACACCACACCAACCACAGACAAACCAAGACCCAACCAAACCATACCACACCAACCACCACAACCTTACCAAAAACTCACACCAGACCAACCAGACGACCAACCAACCATGACGACCAACCATAGACCAGACCACACCAATACCACAGCAGACAGCGCCCGCCGCCGCGCCCGGGGGGGAGAGAGAGGGCAGAGGGAGGGGGAGGAGGGAGGGAGCAGACGAGGAGGGTGAGGGAGGGCGGGAGGGAATGGGAGGGAGGATGGGGAGGAGAGGGAGGGGGGAGGGAGAGGGAGAGAGAGGGAGGGGGTAGAGGAGAGTGGAGAGTGGTAGGGGAAGGAGATGGGGAGAGGGGAGGGGGGAGGGAGGAGAGGGGAGGGAGTAGGGAGGGGAAGGGGAGGGAGAGGAGGAAGGGGAGGAAAGGTAGGGAAGGATGGAGAGGAGCGAGAGGAGAGAGGGGAGGGAGGCGAGAAGGAGGAGAGGGAGCGTAGAGGGGGATGGGAGAGGAAGCGGAGAGCGAGGTAAGGAGGAGAGGAGGCGAGAGGGGGAGAGGAGGGGGAGGGAGGAGGAGAGGGAAGCGAGGGAGGGAGGCGAGTGGAAGGAAGAGAGAGAACCAGGCGGGGAAAAAAGAAACACCCGCAATAAAGAGACCAACGAGTACGCCGAGCGCAGGAGAAGCTGAGTACAAAAAAAAAACACAACAACCACAAACAGAGGCGTCGGCCAGGGCCCTGGGCCCAGTCTGAGGGAAAAAAAAGTAGGGAGTAAGGGACGGCAGCAGCCCGCCGGATGAAGGAGAGGCCCCATGCAGCGCAGGGGCAGAAATGACAAAACGGGAGCACGCCAAAGGAGGCGTGCCCATCAGGTAGCGAGGACCAGGCACAAGTACCGGCGCCTGAGATACAGAGAAACAAACGACTGCGAAAACGTGCATGAGGGGACAAAAACAGGCACGGGTAACCAGAGGCCGACACCAGCAGAAGGAAGGGGCAACCACCACAAGGGTGAAGCCACCAGAAAAAGGGCAACAGGCAACAGCAGCCAAAAGGAAAACCGAACAGCGCACGAAAGGGGGAGGGGGAAAAAGGCAAACAGACAGCGCGTTCCACCAGGAAAAAAATAAAATCCCCACCGCGGTAAGGGGCAGATGAGAAGGCTAAACCGTGCTGAGAGATGCGGGAGGGCGAAAGAAGAGAGAGAGACGAAAGAGACGAGGAGAAGAGAGAAGTAGAGAAGAGGAGAAAAGACGAGAGAAGAGAGAGCAGAGAGCAGAGAAGAGAAGACCACGAAGCGTAGCTGGGTCACGGAAACGTCGCCGAACAGAAAGAAAGGGGAAAAACAAGTGCGGGGCGAAGGGCCACAGAAAAAGGCGGGGAAACAAGCCAAGGACAAAAAGAACCACAGCACCAAGAAGGCCAAGAGCACACAAGTCAAGGAAAAGGGGCAAATGGGGGCTCGAACGGGCCCCCCAAGTAAAGAAGAAAAACGAAGAAAGACAAGATCAAGAAAAGCAGAACGAGCCAAGCGAACGCGAAATCGGAACATGCACAACATAAGAAGCTGCGCACCAGTAGGCGACGGCAAGCAGGGCCAGGCAAGTCGAGAGCCAGCTGACGACAAGGGGCTGCACAAAGACCGCAACAAGCGGCGGGAGCCACCACGGCAAAGCGCAGCGCAGGATCTTACAAGGAGCAGAAACGCAAACGGAGACGTGCCAGGCTCCATCGCACCCGGTCGCCGCGTGGCCAAAGAGCCGAAGAAGAACAACGCGGAAGAGACAAAGGAAATCGATCCCAACCAGAGGCAAAAAGCAACGAGGGCAACAGGAGTGCACAGCCCGAGAACGAAAAGAAAGCCAAGAAAGGAGGTGTAAGCCGCGGGCACAGGAGGAAGTGAGAAAATAACAACCAGAGTCGAAGAAACCCACTGTAAAGGGCAGAACACGGGAGGCGCGGAAGAGAGCAAAGGATACACTGGAAGGCAGGGGAAGGACAAGCGCAGAAAGTAGGGAAAGACAGGGAAAAGAAGAACGAAGAGGTGGAGGTACCAATGAAGCGAAGGGAAGACAGCAAGACAATCGCGGCCGATGAGAGAAAAACCCAAGCGTCGCACCCAGGGGGACCAAGCCGAGGACCAAACGGGACGAGGGCACGCGCCGCGCAAACGGCCCAGGCGTGAGAGCAATAAACGCCAGGCGGCACGCGTAGGGGGATGGCCGCAAACGCAGGCAGAAGGCAAGAGGGGATGCGAGAGAGGGAGAAGGGGGTAATGCGGAGGCAGACGCACGGACCAAACAAGGGGGGTGCAGGAGGTCACAGGCAGCAGCGGGAGCAAGAGCGAGGGTCGGGAGAAGAGGAGGGCCAGAGCGCCGTGCAGGAGCGAAACAGGCGAGGCCGGCAGCAAAGCAAGGGAAGCCGCGCAGAAACGGGGACGACGAAGACGCCCGGGACCGGCAAAACAAGAGGCCACGGGCGAACAGGAGGCGACCCCGCGAGCACCGGACCCACCCGGAGGGGCAGGCCGGGGGGCCCAACCGTGGGGCAGCGGGGGAGACGACCGAGAGCGGCCACGGCAGAGGCCTGGACCCGAGAGATACGCCGCCGGAAGCAAGTGCGGGGCCACAACAGCAACTGGCGAGGGAGGCCACAGCCACGGGAAACAGAGAGCGTGAAGAAGCGGCACGACGCAAGCAAAACAAGGCCACAGCCTCACAGAACAAAAAGCAAAGAAGAGAAAATGGCCAAAAACTACCCCAGGGCCCGTGAAAAGGGAAAAAAAAGCTGAGACCAACCTCACAGGCAAGGACGGCAGAACGGCTCCACATCAGGAGACGAAACCCGGCCGAACGGGGGGCAGAGAAAGCAATGTCTGAGCCACAGGAGAAAGAACGTTGGACGTGCCCGTCGCAGCAGAGCTAGCTGGTCGCAGGGGAAGACCTAACTCGGACACGCAAGAAGCACACGGCAAGCGGGTCAGCACGGAAAGGGGGACCGCACACGACAAAGGGTGCAGTGGTACGCGATGGTGCCGGAAGACCGGCAGTGAGAGCGCGCGGACGCGGGGAGGACGGGGTGCGCCGACAGAAGGGAGGCCGAACGCGGGCCGCCGAACACATAACATTCAAGAGGACCCAGGCAAACTGGGACGAAGCGCCCACGGAGAAGTGGTAGCGAACAGTAGAAAAAACGGAGACGGCCGCGCGTTCAGGAGCTAGCGGGCGCTGAGAGAGTCGCCGGTCGGGCAGCACGCAAAAGCCCAACGCGAGCTGGCCAGCACCGTGGAGGAGACCGCTACACGCGGTGACCAACAAAAAACAGGGCGGGACTACAGCACGCAGGAAAAGGCGGCCTAGGGCCGCCAGGCCACGACAGGAAGTCAGACGAAACAGGAAACGAAAAAGAAGACAACCAAGGCAAGGCGACAGCAGGCAAAAGCAGCACGGCAGGGAGGACGGGACGCGGAAAACCAGGGGGGCGCCGGCAAAAGGGCAGAGTAAAGCGTCGAACCAGGCGTCGAATGCAGCAATGAAGCAACGGGACAGCCAACAACATGAAAGACATCAAGCGTCAATGCCCGACGGAAACCAATCCACAGCCAACAAGGGAGGAGAAGACCCAGAACCAACTTACAATACGGGAAAGCAAGCCAAGTGAGAGACCAGGGCCCGTAAGGAGACACGGCCAGAGCTTAGATTTCATCACAACAGTGGAGGGGTAGAGAAAGAAAAACAAGAGCCCACAGCCGCAGCCACGCACCGGACCACGGCGCAGAGAAAAGAACAAAGGAAACAATGGCCAAGTTCAAAACGAGAGCAAAAGAACCGTCCACCGGCCAACTACAGAGAGAGAACAGTCAGTAAAAAAAAAGAAGACAAAACCAGACAACAGGGGGGGCAGGGTAACCCCCGGGGAGGAGGCCGAAACGGCACAGACAAGGAACAAAACAGAGGTGCACGGACGCAGAGAGCGAAAAACAGAGACCCAGGTAAAGGCAGAGCAGGGCACCCCAAGGACACCACAGACGGCAAGAAGCTGCGCCACACAAGAACACAAAAGATAGGTGGAGGGGAGGGCAAAGGGGCAAAAGGACCATGGAATAAGCGGAGCAGGATCCCTAGAAACGCCACGGCGGGTCAATACCGAGGCGCAACACAAGATGGAAGGAAAAAGAGGTATGGAAAGGGGGCTGCTCAAGCAGGCAAAAATTAGAGGACCAGCAATGGAAAAGAGAGCGGCAAGGAACCCAGGCGCTTCCACAGAAGGAGGGGGGCAAGAACTGACTCAATCACCAAGCGAGAAGAAAAGACAGGGCCAGGCAGCCAAGAGGACAAAGATGAGCAACCACAGGCAGGAAAACACGGAGCAGGCAGACCCCAGGGCCGTCAACTATGGGCATAGAAACGGTCAACAACACAAGGAACAAGAAATACAGTGGTGGGAGTACGAACGCAAAAAGGCTGAAAAGGGTGCGGCAGGCCATCCAGCAGGAGGGGCACGGCGATGAGACGTACTGGGAGCCCGAATAGAACGTGAGAAGTCGTCCGAGCCAAGGGCACATGCCCAGTGGCGCGGCGAGCGTCACCCGGCCGCCCGAAAGAGAACCGAACAAACCCAACAGGGAAGGGCACCATGACCAAAGCCCTACACAAGAGGGCAACGAACGGCACAAAGGAAATTGAGAGGGGCCCCCGGGGCGTCAGAGGGGCAAAAGCGACCAGGGAAAAGGGAGAAAAGCTAGCAGGACCCCGCAAGGTCGAGCGCTCAAAAGGCAGGAGGCAACACAAGGAACCACCACGAAAAGAAAGCAAAGAGGGGCCCTAGAGGAGCGGAGGGAAAACGACAGGCCCAGCGACCGCAACGCAGCCCAGGGGCACAAGTGAGAAGCGAGAGAGCGAGTGAAGGCGCACGAGGCAGTGCAAAGGTCAGCGCTGCCCTGGGGGCGCGCGAGGAGTGGGAAGGACACCACCCGAGGGGGCAAGTGGTGTGGATGGAAAGCTCCCCGGAAAGGCCAGACCCGGCAGAACAAGCAAGGGGAGGCCCCGTGATCCAAAGAGGGATTCAGAGGGACCACCTGAACCGAACGGCAAGGGGAGCGGGAACGGCGGTAGCACGGGGCGGCGCGCACGGCGGCCGGCCGCCCGAGCCGTAACTGGCACAGGGGCGCGCGCAAAAGCCGGCCAAAGCAACCAAACGTGACACACAGCAGGCCGCGGTGAAAAGGGCGGCCAAGGGCTCAAGAGTAAACGTGGACCTAAGCCCCCCCAGCACAGCTGAAACTCGAAGCAGAAATAAGGCAAAAACAAAAGGCAGGGAAAGAAGCGCGCGCAAGAACCCACGGCAGGAAAAGCAAAGAAGGAAGCGCCGGAGGAGGAGAGCAAGTGGTGGCAAGAGTGACCCCCAACAGGGGCGCACAAGTGAGGAGCGAGAGAGAGAGGAGGAAGGAAAAAGCGCGGAAAAACGCGTCTGCAAGGGCCACTGGCCAGAAAGCGGAAAAAGCGGAGAGAAGCGCCAAAGAAGAGCAATGCGCGCGCGGCCCCGCCTCCGGGGGGGGGGAGAGAAGAAGCGCCGCGAGATCAGGAAGCCCCAGAAAAGGGCAGCGGCCGGCCGAGGGCGCGTGAGAAAAGGAAACCCGCGAGAGATCACAGGCAACGGTGCCCCGAGGCCCAGCGACCCTCGGGGTCAGTGATGAAACAAACGGAATGCGCCAGACACAGAAGCGCCAGGAGAGAACAGCGTGCGCCCAGGCAGGGAGGAGAAGAAGAGTGGAAAAGAACACCACCCGATGGGCATTGCGAGGACGCCCCGTGGAGAGCCGTGCCGCAGGGGGAACAAACGTGGAAGCGCCTGCGCGAAGAGAGGGACAAAGGGGCGAAGGGCGCGCGAGCGGGCGGGAGAGAGAGAGTGCAAAAGGAGAAAGGAACAGACGACGAACGACACAACAGGACGACGACAAAAAGGAGCAAAGAGCTCACGAACCGTCGGCAGTAGCGAAAAAACTGGAGACAAAGCCGGGATAAGAGGGAAGTCCAGGGGCAAATGGAAGGGCCCCGGCGCAAAGGAAGAATCACCCAACAAGAAGGCAAAAAGAGGGGGCGAGCGGGAGAGAGAGAGAGGCCGCGAGAGGAGAGCGCGACGAGCGCGAGTGAGAAAGGGAGAGACAACAGAGAGCCAAAGGGCTACAGGGCGGAGCGCGCGCGCTAGAGGGAGCCGCAATAGGAAGCGAAGGACAGAACGCAAGAAGGAAAAAACGCTGAAACCGTAGAGGGCGGGCCGTGGGCGGAACAAGCGCATGGACACAGAGGGGGCCCGGGGCAGGGAGCAGCGTCCACCGGGTGAAAGGCAAGAGGGGAAAACATGGAACCCCCACCCCCGTCAAACCAGAGAGGGACGGGAGAAGGGGCAGCGAGCGGAGGGTGCCCGTGGGCAGGGCACCGCGTACGCCCAACAGGTGAGAGCCGGGGAACGTGCCGCAGGCGGCGCCGAGAAGGAACGCAGAAAAGAGAAAACAAGGGAGTGCGGCAGCCGCGCCGAAAGCGTAGAACACCCAAGTACCGCGCGCCAAGAAGAAAGAGCGCGCCGGAAAACCCAAAAGGCGGGAAGACGACGCCACCCCGGGGTAAGGAAAAGGGGAGAGGCCCCCGCAAACCAAAGAGGGCCGTCGCTGGGGGAGGCAGAGGGCAGGGACGACAGAGGGAGCCCCGGGGCCATGACACGTGCCGGCGTGAGCAGGGATGCGGAAACGAGAATCCCCGACCCGGTCAAACCAGGACGGAAAAGTCCGGGAGGCAAGGTGCAAGGGGGACAACAGCAGAGAGAAGCCCCGGAGCGAGTTGACCGCCAGCCCGGTGAAACAGGGGGCAAATACGGAAACAGGGTAACCCCAGGGCGCAATCAAAGCAAGCCGGGAACGACAGGACAGGAAGAGGAGAACCGGAGGAGAAACGGAGCGCGCGCGCGGGAGGAAAAGTGCCAATAGGCGGGGAAAACGAGGTGGATAAGCCCCACCCGGAAAGACCAAAGGGCGGGCGGAACAAGCAGACACAAGAACCGCGGCGAACACCCGCCCAGGGAAAAAGCGAAGGGGCAAATCGAGGGAGAGCCGCCACCCGCAACCAGAGGGGCAGGAGCACAAGAGAAAACAAATAAAACCCGCAACGACCCCATACCTGCAGAGTGCCCGGGGTATCGAGGGAGGAAGGCAAGAGAAAGGAAGAAAGAAAGAGGCAGACGGGAACACACAGTAAAGGCCAAAACGCAGCGGCATGAACAAAATCCAAGAGAGAGCCGCCGCTGGGGAAAAGCAGCAAAAACGGCAGCTGCGCAAGCGCAGGGCGACACAGCACGAAGGACCGGAGCCACGTGAGGACACGTACACCAAGAACCCCGAAACACAGGGGCAAACAGCGCCAACACGCGACGGCCGTCGCATGCAAGCGGTAAAGGCAGGCCAAACCAGCCAAAACGCACACAAGAAGACGAAAAAAAACACCCACGCAAGCACCCACCAACCAACGCACGGGCACGAAACAAAAGAAAAAGAAAAAAAAAAGCAGAAAGGCCAGAGAGCAGGTGAAATTATCGCACCAGAGAACAACAAACGAAGCCTAAAGAGAACACATAGAACCCCCCGAACAGCACGCGAAGAACGACCACCATCAGGCTGGACCACGCCCCAACCGAGCAAACAGAACCGACCACATCAGCCAGAAAAGCAGCTGCCAGCACAAAAGGCCAACCCGGACACTCCCCCGCAACGGGGGGCCCCAAAGCCCCCCCGGAACGGCACCCACAACCAACCCCCCACACACCACACATCCACACCCCCACCGAAACCACGCCTACACCAGACTCCAAAACCTGACCACCCACCCCGCCAAACACAGGACGTCACACCTCCACCAAGTAAGCAACCACCCACCACGAACCACGCCCCCCAACCGACACAAACCACCACAGCCCAGAAAACACCCCGACAACAACCCAGGACGCCCCACAGAATAAACTCCGAAAAAAACTTACACCCCACAGCACACGAAAGGATCCCACGAAAAGGAATAAACGGCCCACTGGAAACAACCCACAAAAACCGACCGAACAACCCCCACAAAAAACACAAAAAAAAGCACAAAAACAAAATAAAAAAAACTTAAAACAGGGAGGGGAAAAAAAAAAACCAAAACGACATGACGACAGCACAACAAGTAATACGAACTACCAACCAAGTCCCAAAAAGAACAAAAACAACAAAACACCCCAACACACCAGCACCAAACACACCCACCAACAGGACAAAACAACACAAACCACGAAAAACCAACAATGCGACACACAACACACGCAATACAGCCATACACAACTAAACAGAAACCCACAAAGCAACCCACCAACTCCAACAACCAACTTGGCAAGACCCGACACAAACACAGCACCCAAACCAACCCAGAAGCAAAGACACAACACACCATACCAAGAAGAGAAAGGCCATAACAAAGACGAAAAAGAAGCCCCGGTCAGAAAGCAAAGAGGGAAACAAAAACAAGCACGAGCGAATACAAGCAAAAAACGAACGGCACAAAACCAACAATGAACGCGGAATATGACGACAGTAGAAAACCTAAAAACCAAACAAAAAACAAACAAACAAGTAACAAGCCGCAAACGCAGCCCAAAACACCCAAAACGAAACAAAAAAACAAAATGATTCTCTGTTCCTCCGCATATACGTGATCGCAACAGAGCGATACCCTACCGAGGAGGGTACAGTACTCCTGCACAGTGATATTACACCTCTCATCGACCGTGTG
Organism: Ostrea lurida; assembly: GCA_903981925.1. Lineage (NCBI taxonomy): Eukaryota > Metazoa > Mollusca > Bivalvia > Ostreida > Ostreidae > Ostrea > Ostrea lurida. The sequence goes on along the minus strand of CAJDSM010027211.1, from coordinate 11,794 downwards.
TTTGTACTTCGTCGCTTCAGCTTATTCTGATGCTATAACACACACAAAGGTGATTCCTCACGTTCATGAAATCTCTGGGCGGGGGGGGGCCCAAGCCAAAAAAAAAACCGCAAACAAAAAAAACAACAAAAACAGCACCAAAAACACACCCACCAACAACAACAAAAAACTCCAACACAAAATACATAAAAGAAAGAACACAAAAAAAAAAAACAAACCCAACACCAAACAACACAAACGAAAATGCAGCCACAAAGAAAACAAATGCATTCTTCTAAAAAACACCAACCCCACACGAACCAAACCACCCAAAAACAACAACCCAAGCAAGCGCCCACCCGCAAACTCAAAAAAAGACAAACCAACAATAAAGCAAAACAACAACATAAAAACACGCCCCCCCCCCCCCCGCCCCCCCCCCCCCCCCCCCCCCCCCCCCCCCCCGCCCAAAACAAACAAACCAAGACCCAAAACACAAAAAGCACAAAACAGAAAAAAGAACAAAACAACACCCACCCACGAAAAAACATCAAACAAACCAACCAAACGGCCACAGCACACCACACTGCACACACAACAACAGCAAAAAACACCCAAACACAAAAAAAACGCACAAAAAAACACCAAAAAACAAAACAGCTACGTTTAGAGCACATTCTAGAGAGCGAGAGAATATCAGGCTTCCTAACTCGAGAGGACCTCCCCACTCAGCACGTACGTCGACACGCACACGACACCATACAAACAACACCAAAAACCACACACAAACAAAAAATCAAACAGCAACATCACCACCAAAAAAAAGCAAACACACTAATGCTTAGATAACTTCCCATTATCGCAATATACATTTTCCTAATCCACATCATTTAGAGCGAATACCATACTAATACCTTATAACATCATGCTAGCCACACATTACATGCATTCACATCCCTCCCAAACCACACCCCACACCCCCCCACATTACATCCAATACACCACTCCATAGGCCCGAAATATGAACAAACTATTAAATAAGACTCAAACTCTCTCATAGAACGTGGCTAAATAACCAACACAAGCACACTCTTACAAATTTTTCACATTCATAAATCAAATCACTAACATCAATACCCATCATTTTACCAAACCAAACACAAACGCTCCAACACAAAATCTCCGGAGCCGAAAAACCATAACTTACACGTTCGAAATTATACCCTACCATCTACGTTAACAACCATGCACTGTAGCCCTTACACCATTTTAAAGACACAAAACATTGAAATACCATCACCAAGAAAGCTCCATGAAAACCCTGCAACTCCCATGATCCCAACGATAGCTCTCTGTAACTCCAGAATAAGCGCTAAAATTCGCGCAAGACGCGACTGACCAAGAGCGACACGTCCGACATTCCATAATACCAACCATTCTCGTGGATTTATACAAACAACAACCATGAAACAACACTTTAATCACTTTTCAATTTTATATACCTCGAACAACTCATACTTCCCTTATTTACCATACCGACACCAACCTGAAAAAACAGGACATTCGACACTCCATTACCATTAAGATTTCATACGCGCAACCAGTACACACACTCAAATCTCCACACAATCCAAGTCACACTCTAAGTAATTTCACCCATACACAGCAATCCACATACGATGCTCAACAAGGCAAAATTCACAAACGAGCGCAAAACCGAATAATCGAGTAACCACGATCGACCCACATCAACTCTCTGATAAGTCCCACACAAAACATAACAGAACTCACCACTCAAACCTCACCCACCATGTTGGCAAATAACGGACCCCTGACACACCAGAGAGTGGGATCAGGTGCTAGGAGGAGTAAGGCATCCTCCTGTTGACCGGTCACACCCGCGTGTGCCCCATAGGTCTGATCAGAGTAAACGAATCGAAGCAATCCGTAGTCAAATCAGTGTGTGGAAAAAAGGAAGCTTAACAAAGGCTATTGAAACATCATCAGACAGCATTTGACTCAATGGTAGGTCACTGATGGAGGTCATAAGAAACATTAGAAATGTAAATATATTGTTAGTATCCTTCACCTTGGCGCCTTTTTTTCTCGGGTTACAATCATAATGTTACCCTCACTTGCATGCAATTTAGTGGTATCGTGAATGTCAACGTTTACTGTGAAAGGCAATTTAATGATAAATAACAGTGATCAATCTTGTAAGTCTTCAAAACAGAATAGCAAACACAAGACAAGTTGGGCCACAAAGCTTGAACACAAAGAAAAGGTAGAATTCGAGGAGCCTGAGAGGAAGTAAACATCCCTGACGACCAGTCACACCGCATGAGCCCATTTTCAGTAGACAAAAATAAACAGAGTAATCCGTAGTCAAAATCGGTGTCTGACGAACGGCTTCACAATGGCTATGAAACGTCAGACAGCATTTTACCCCATGACGGGTCATGCTGGCAAACTAGATCGTTACATGTATAACGAGCATAGAATTTGCAAAATTCTGCCTTTAAACGTGACTGTTGAAACCCCTGCAACAACTTTGTTCAGTAGCCTGCTTCGATTACAAAAGTGATCATATCCAGAACAAGCTCTTGTGTATCGAATAAGTTGAGAGACAATGTGACATTGTGATGTCGATGTTATTGTTTAATCTTTTCTATTATATTTCTTTTGAAATTGATATTGCTTTCATCATAGACAATGAATACATATATTTGTTACAAATCATCAGTTTGATACGGTTTCTCGGTACCACCTGTCCTCATGACTAAATATGGAGCATTGTCAAAGTCAAAAGGTGTATTGGCTGTTCCGTTTAAAGCAACGAAAGAGGCGTCAACGACATGATATTCTAGTACTTAAATCTAGTTTATACAATAAAAAAAATCCATAAAAATATTAGCTTTAACAATAAACGTCTTTCTTTGTTGTTTTATCAGATGATGAATGTCGCAATCATAAAAAAAAATAGCAACACGGAGTATCATTTTTTTCTGCAATGCTTGCCAAATTCATCACCTAATAAAACAACAAAGGAACCCTTTTATTGTTCATTGTGTAATGTAACGTTGTGATGGAATCGTATCTTATGACGGTTTGAGCTGCCACGCTTCGCGCTTGTATACGTATACGCTATTCGAATTACATTTATGAAAAGTAGGCCAGCGTGAAGCATAGTATACCTTCACGGATTTCACAAATTAAATTTATTTCTTATCTTTCATATCTGTCAGAATCCCTAGTCTCGTGCAACCAAAACGCTCGGCTATCTCCGTAAATCTCCGTAAACCGGAGATAGCCGAACGTCGTGCAAAATAGCCGAGCGTCTGCTTGCACGAGAATATCGTTGTTAGAATAGATATAAATATCAAGATTCATACACGCGTTGTTTGATTCTGCAACGCATTCGATCATGAGGAAATGGCGATCATCACAGTTGTGAGGATGTCAAAGACGAAAACATTGAAAATGTAGCCAAGATATTTGTTTGATATTTACATTTCCAGTGTTTACAAGTACCTTTGATATCTTTACCAGTTGAAATGATCGCCATTTTCATTGGCATTTCACTAACGCGTGCTTTTCGATTTGTGTGAACATTTAGCGTTGCAACAAAATAGATGCCAAAGTCCATTAATCAATTAAATGTAATGCTTAAGGATGGACTACACTCTTCTGACACACCGAAAACTGCATGGGGGTGTTAGCTCTTGTCTTCGTGTCAAAATCGATTCAAGGTGAGACGCTTTTCGTCTACCAGTTGACCTTGAATTTCCGTTAAAGCAACTATTTGTTGTCTCTTGTACTTTGCTACAAATTTGAGCATTAGCTAATAACTATATGTGAAAAGCATAACCAGTGTGACCCGCCATTGAGTCAAATGCTGTCTGATGTGTTTCATAGCAATTGTTAAGCCGTGTTTCATACACTGATTTGACTACGGATTTCCCCGTTTGCCTGGTCGGGACGGTGGGCTCACGGCGGGTGTGACCAGTCAATAGGGGATGCTCACTCCTCCTAGGCACCTGATCCCACCTCTGGTGTGTCCAGAAGTTCGTGTTTGCCCAACTCTTGTTTTTGCATTCTGTTTGCGACTTGCGAGATTGATCACTATTCGTTATCTTTGTCTTTATATTAAACACTGGCAAATCCTAGATAGGATAGGCTACTAAGTAGACCAAATTTCCTCTGATGATTTTAAACTTTTTGCACATAAAGCATCATTTATCTCAAATAAATTTTTAGAGCTTTTTTTTTTTTTTTACTCTTTATGCTCCCAGATTCTTTGATTTAGTGAGAATCACGGATCTTTCGAAAATGCCCTTAAAAACGGTGGTCCCAATCACAGCCATCTTCGCTAGCCAAGGGTGACAATCCACGATGTTTCTCTTTTCAAAAAGAGAACACCGTGGATCGTCACCCTTGGCTCTCTCTCTCTCTCCCCCCCTCTCTCTCTCTCTCTCTCTCTCTCTCTCTCTCTCTCTCTCTCTCTCTCTCTCTCTCTCTCTCTCTCTCTCTCTCTCTCTCTCTCTCTCTCTCTCTCTCTCTCTCTCTCTCTTCGAACTATTTTGAAATATTCAAAGAAAAAAAATACTGCATATATCAAAACAAATCTACTAGTACTGTTCATCATTACATATCTACTTTTGATTTATTTTCAATATAAATCTGTGCAGTTACCATATTTACTTCATATAGAGACTCTATTACAATGAATTCATTTTACAATATGATATGCGGTTTAATCTTAAACCCTATCCTGTACATAATGAGCAAAGAACTCCGTGTGCTCATTATTTGAAATAAGTTGTCTGTCTCTCTCTTTAGCTTTTGAATACAGGATTGACTATGATTGTTTGGAGAACGTTTCTGAGATGCGTTATATTTCAAACTAACAAGGCATCAATTAAGTGAATTCATGCGCACACTGCGTGATGGCGTAGGGAAGTTGAATAAAGTTTAACCCCATAAAATCAAAGTACATTCATCAAAGTAATTTCGCTGGTTTTTGTTTTATTTGATATTGATTTATTTTCACTAAATTTTCGCATGGTTCACTCAGGCGTGTTAAACTTTCATCCCCTCTAATCAACAATGAACTCGCCCATAAAGGAGGCTCGTTACAACTGAAAATCTGCTGATAACGAAAATTGATCAATGTCATATATCTTTTCCTACCATTTTGTATACGAACATTTCGGTTTATGTTGTACTCATAATTTGAACTCAGCTCTCTGTTTTAAATTTTAAGATGATGGTATTCTGGGACACGCGTTATTTCAAATAAAAAACAAGGATGTGAATAGGTCTACAATGTCCTTTACAATGTATTCATGCGCGCAGCACCTGATAGCCTAGAATTAACACCCCAAAATAGAAAACTAAATATATATATATATTTTAAAAAAACCCAACAATAATACAGAAACAAACGACAGCAAAATGTCATAGTCAATGCACCCTTGGTATCATTTTGATAAATTCATAAGCGTTTACATTTAATGAATATGCTACTTTTTGTGCCATAAGTCCGGAAAAATTTTAAACATCGTAAACAACACATTATAATTTCCCAGAAAATCGACTCAATGAATGCCTCCAAATGCATTCCTTCTTATACATGTACGAACGGTTCAAATTATTAGCTATTTTGTTGTTTATATCCTGTGGGGTTTTTTTTTTTTTTGTTTTGTTCTTTTTTTTTTTTTTTTTTTGTTGGGTTTTTTTTTTTTTTTCGTTTTTATCTTTCGGTTATAGACATACAATTTTTCTCAGCTTGTCTTTCAGTATTATATATAAAACTCTTTGAAAGACATTTTACCAACATTATCAACAGTTTTATTCCATGGTTCCACAGCCGTTCGTTGTAAAACTTATCATCAACACGGATATAGACTACAATATACAGCAAATAAAAAAAATGTTTAATGATTTATACATTAAAAATCTTGGATTTTTTTTTAATACCAAATTTTTATATGTTTATTTTGAATATTGTACAAAGAAATGTAGCCTGTAGTACACTGTCACATTAAACGAGATAAATGGAAAAGAAAATAACATAGATTCTAAATGTTTTCTTCAGTATGTTAACTAGAACCAAATCAATTAGTGTATCTATGTAGGGATATATGATGTTCCCTTGGGCAATACTACTTAATTTCCAACATTTGAAATGTTACCAACATGCTACTAATATTAGGTTCTTTATCCACCATTTTAGCATCTCAAAGTATGTTATCGCGATTTAGCCACTGTAGAGGATTCTAAAAATGGCATTTATATTATCTCTTAGGATTCAGCTTATTCCTACAACAAGCAAATATTGTCTAGGGGGAAATATTTCCATCGAAAATGGGCTAACGATGGGGCATGTTCATGTGGAATTTCTATATCTAAATTACCCGGCCTCCATATAATGTTTGGATTTTACAATCCATTTTTCTTTTAAAACATCCATTTGGTTATGTTTTTCCATAATCTTGATTTTCATTTATTATTATCAGTTGCTTATCGAGTGTGAAAATGGGCTCTTGTGAAACATTTTCGGGATATTCAAATCTCCCCCGGGAGAAAGTGTTACGCTCGCCAAATAAAAATGTTACTAAATGGCGGCGTCCATTGCGTACTAAATGCTAAGTTACTTTCCATTGCTATCAAAATGATTTCGTCGATTCTAATCACAAAATAGAACTTGTTTTTCTTCTGAATTAATGTCGATATTAATCTATAGACACACTTGTTTTCTGCTAAATTAAGTTACAGCGCGTGATTTGCCTGTCTGTGTGAAGGGACGTTTCTGAGCTTTAATGCCCCGAGGAACCAATTTTTCTTCTGGAAGTGCTGGGGCCAAAGTCCTTCCAGGTTAAATTTGATTATATCAATCATAATCGGGCTCGCAGTGAGAAATCGCCGATAAGAATTGTGACGAGAAATCAAAATTCCGATTAAGGAGGGTGTTTCTGGTCCTCAGTAAACAGTTTTTCTGTTGCTGGTTGCTCGCGATCTAGGCCATTGTTCTTCGCTCTCGATCTGTCTCTAATGTTTAGTATTTGTATCTTATCAGTCTGATTATCGTATTGTCATGTCAAGACACCTCTTCAAATTTCCAGCTATAATCAGATACCAGCAACAAAACAAACGATGCTTCACTTATGTTTACATGAGTAAACAAATATAAAAGCATGACTCAAACTTCTCATCGTAACAATAATATTATTCCGTCATTTTCTTATCTAGTATCTTATTTAGAGTAAATTTTCTTACATGTCTACATTTTCCCCGTTAGTTTCCCAATTGTTTTGACAAACGTTTGAATATTTCAAACCGGTATTTATTCAGCAGGGCCCGACAAGAAAATTCAGTGGTGTGGCTGTATTTACAAATATCTGTCAACAGATTAAAAAGTGAATAAAAATCATATGAACGTTCAAGCAGTCAGCTTATATAAACAAAGAAAAAATGTTCCGTGTTAATACGATATGTAAACTTTCACTCGTCAATTGCTTAAACAATCCTTATTGTTTTATAAGCATTTCATTTAAGCTACTGCGTGTAAGGATCGTTGTAGGAATTTTATTATAGAACTAAAAGAAAGAAAGAAGACGCTTCACGCCTTCACTACTATGGTTTTCAGTAGCAGACCAAGGAAACATCCAATCAAACCGTACACCGGCGTGGAGAGTTGCAGTTCATACCCTCATTAGATTCTACTTTCACTTTCATATCTGTATTTGCAGTTGAAATAGACAGATTTTGTTTAAAAACGAAATTCGTTGTTTACAACTGCATCGCATTCATGAAGAAATGTCTAACATTAACGTAGAGCTATCGAAGGCAAAAACAATGGAAATGAAAATAGAATACTTTAACAGAGACTTATTTTACAAATTAGGAAAAGTTGCTAATTAGTAAAAGTCGTATTCATGAAGACGTGATCTTAGTTGAAATAGTGGAATCCGGGCATGGGTTCCTGGTGCGGGATGGGAAGCCAGGATCGATCTTCTAAAAGTTGCCGATTACTAAACTGAGCACTCTGTGTAAAGGACAGTAAGATCAGTCGTGGGTTAATCAATTCCAGTATTGCTGAATCTTACCCACAAATATAATATTGTACATAGGGAGTACACCCCTTCAAGCAATCCTTGCGTGATGCTGCGTTGTTACTCCCACAAACATTTCCCAACCAAAAGAAAATTACACATTAAACGTAAACAGGCTTTGATGCCCCGCCCCTTTTTGGTTTTTGGTCCCCCCCCCCCTAATAATTACTTTCAGTTTTCAGACGAGACGTTTCAATGATTGTCAAGGTCTTGCGAGATTACTGAAGTATTCTGTTCTTTGTGTTCTTGTAAATTTTCTCATGATAAAAGCACAACGTATTGCTTTTGAAAATGTTTTATATACCTACATGTGAATTCGTTTATTTGATATTTAAATCAATAAACATTTCTAAATGTGATATACAGTATTCATTGTGTTCATAATGAAAGTATTAATCGCATGCATGACAGAACGTACTATTCTTAGACAATGCATTGGTTGCAATCAGAGTATATTCTTTACCATTAAAAGAGTATTTTTATACATTTTATAAATGAAACTGAAAAATGAATTGATAATACTACAAACAAAACTGTAATCGAGACTTCCCTTGGTGATTTAAATCTGAATTGTATAATCTATCAAGCAATACTACAGAACATATTGTACCATCTTTTATCACTGTCATACAATGGCAGCATTGAGTCTTTTTCCACAGTATTTGGTTAACCTGAGTTTAAGAGTCCAAAAAGAAAACCGGAACTTTCTTATCTGTTCTAATAGAACCCTATTTGAGCCTTTGATAATCATTTGGAATCCAATGACTTATCTAAATAAATATTGGTAATACCACTTAAGCTCTGGGGATTTAGTTCCACTTAGAAAAGTAACGTTAAAGAGTGAATTTGCTAGGATTCGTATTTTGTGTCGCTTATCTAATTCGCTTGTTCGGATTCAGATGCGACTGGATAGGACATGAACCTTCATACATCAACGAATATTTTCCCAGTAAAAAATACTAATATCGAATGTGATTGTTGATCTTTCGTCCAAATCAGCAGCATGAAATTACCTCCATAATGAGGTAGGGTTGGCAGTAACTCGGGATGGGTGAGGGAAAGGCATCAGGCTTAGAATATTAATAGCGGCCATGCTGCCATTTCTTTTACAGCTTATGAGTATTATATGGATAATTTGCTCAATAAAGCGCTTGAAATAAAAAGATAAAATACATTGTGGGATATCTGTGATGGGTATGCTTTGCATCTTGTTAATTAGAAAATGTAGCTACAAAAAGAAGAGAGAATTTTTTTTCTCCATTCCAAAATTATACTTACGCAAGAGATTTTTATTGCACGACAAAGTGAATTTTTCTTTCACTACCATTCAATAGTACAACAACACTTTCTGGGACGTGTAAGAAGAACAATTAGTCAGTCAATATCAATTATTGTTAAAATTTCGTGATGTAACATTCCTTGTTGTCGTTCAACAACAATATCGCGTAACTATATCAGATACATCCTAGATTGACATATTCTCTGAATATTAACAATGTACTGTCAGTGATAATCACGTAAAAAGAATTGCACATTTCAGTTCCTTTTCGGGGTTTTTAAACATTGGAATTATACAAAAAACGTTAATGATTTGAAATATATAGAAAATATTTGTACATGTACTTACAAAATCTACCTTTCAGCGCACTTCATTATTTATCCTTAAATTATCAACATCAAGAGGTCGGACAAGTACCAATTAAAATAAGTAATCAATGTGAAGGTCTTGGTTATCTTAAGCACAATTAGGGGATGACGTAATGGTAAATGTGCTCACCTTTTTCGCAGACAGGACCAATAAAGCCATCCACCTGGTCCTTGATGCTGAAAGTCTCGTTCAGTGCTATTCCCTCGGAACATTTGGTGTCCTGCGACACTTGGTAATGTAGAACTGTGCTCACATTTGCCAGAGCTTCACTAAAAGCACCGAACACTGTAGCATTTGACGGTAGTCCGGCAACACTCGTTGTGGAAGGAATCAAAAGTCCTATGTTTTTAATACCTGTACATAAGACTAAGTAAGAGGCGAATAACAACACATGAATTACAGGCATATTATAAAAGTATTAAAAAAAAATACAGCGGAAGTTCAGTGATTGTTACGGGTAAAGTTATACTAAAATACAATCCAATTCGGGTTGTTCCTTCTGTACCTCAAGAGGTGACAGTCCGGCTAGCGATTAAATCACCCCATCCTTTGCTTGGTGTTAAGACAGGAACACTATCTAATCAGTCGGTCCGTGAACATATAGACGTGATTGGCTTTGTTTCCATACCACGATTGATGGCAGACATAACAAACTCATAATTTACTTTGACAAACTTTTGCAACAGGAAGGCAATCGCTTGTTACATCGGACCAGGCTCTCCTTCGATATCATTTCTGATTTCTCCCCGACTTTGGCTTGTTTGCTTCCAATGAAGGTAATGGCATTATTTTGCACATAACGTTGTTTGATTGGAATACAAAAAAGGAAAAAAGAAAGAAGAAAAAGTTCATAATAAAAGTTCCTACAGTTCCACACAGTTGTCACTAGCTTCTTGTATAAAGCATTGTGCATCAGCCCATGCAGCTAAATCCATTATCGCAGCCAACGACCATATTCTGAACGGAACAATATCCAATACTGTCGCAACCTTTTTAGTGTTTTCCGCGATTGCAGGTTATGATGACGCTTTTCTGTGAGCTTTATAACTTCGGATTAGAGTCTGGGATTTACGAATCTATGTAACCGAGCGCTCCGTTATTAAGCCAATCAAAATCCTCTTCTCTTGCCAGCTAGCTTGTATAATTGTGTATTTAAAATACTAAACAAAAACTATTAAAGAGAACGCACTGCTATTGAATGGGACATAAGTGATTGAAAACGGATTCAAAATTGGGTTTTTCTTTAACAACCAAGAAATGTAATCAGATAGCACCTTAACACACCGATGTAACAGCGTGGACCTTTATTTTTATCCCAGAGAAAGAAGTCGCACCCAGACATTAACGTTTGCTTGGTTCCAACCTTCTGATATAATTTATCAAATCTCTTTTGTAAAAATAGCGTCAGAAAGGCCTGAATGAATGTTTAAAGGTATTATAAGATACCCGCTTTATACTAGCGACGTTTATAATTACTCATGTTTATACTCTCATTCACGTTCATTAATCTAGTACCATGCATATCGATTTGTACTCATTTCCTTTAAAAACACGATATAGTATTTGTTTATATATACAAAAGTTAT
>CAJDSM010027208.1:0-28683 GCA_903981925.1 Ostrea lurida | reverse complement strand
AAGGCGCTATATAAATCTAATCATTATTATATACATGTAACATAGTCCCTTTATTTTAATATCATTTTACAGTAGCCACTTTGTCATATTTTGATTGTATGACATTTACGTGACTATATTTCTAAGCTAACTTTAAGAAAGTCTACATTTTTAAAGTTATTCTTGATATAACAAGGGTCAACTAGGGTTGTCGAAACATTGAATTATTGTGAATTTCATGTTATTTGCCTGCTATTCACAGCTAAATACAAACAATCAAAATGTACAGAAGAGTATTTTGTTTCTGTTATGTCATGTGATAGAATTGTACAAGTTTCTTACGTTGACACATACTTCTGCTAACGTACAATGTATAAATATCTGACATCTTTATAAAGAAGACAACATATCTAGTGCTTCAATTGCCGGTATTATGAAAGAAATCAATGCAATATTGTTACTCTAATCTCATATAGTATAGTGCGAGTACGGAATTACCTTGGGCAATACGCCATTCAAATCTAAAATTCAACAGCCATGCAGACAACAATTTAAAGATAATACATTTATTTTGATAAGTATAAACCTATCAATTGATTTATTTTTATATTTACATTGAACTATACCTGAAATATTTGTATGTCCTAGATAGTCAGCATGTTCTGGAAAAAGCCCTCAATATCTAACATGTCCTAAATGCTTCCTTTTTGCTTTAAGGAAATATTAACAAAACTATTTCCCCTGAGTTTGTAATGAATTGCATTTTAGAATTATTTTTGCGTACATCAAAAGACACTCTCGTCGATTTGAGAAATGAATCCTATATTTTCGGGTGATGAAGGTATCCACTGCAAATTGAAAAAGGAAAACACACGAAGCGCGAAGAGAGTCCAATGTGCAATGGTTATCACCTGGAAAAAATATTTATGATTCATTTCTTATCATTTTATTTCATATTACGACGAAAAAATAAAATTTAATCAGACTTTAATTGTTGGATTATTTCTTGACTCATGACCTCAAATAACCTTGATAATGTACATCGGTCGCGCAATATTAATGTGTTTTCACTCGTAATAACAAGATCACTCGTTTTGCTGAGATATTTAGCATTTTGCTTGGCACAATAAGTCAATATCTTGTTATAGTGAGCACATTGTAATTTTCTGAAAATAAAAAACAAGACCTGTTTTTCTTAATTATTTTTTTCACTGTAAGTTTATTGTAATAGAAATGATAAAGTTACTGTCTGTTCACTGCAATTAAAATGGCAATATAGAACACTCTATAGCTACCTACATGTAACACAAAACGAAAATAAACGTGGAAATTTATAAGGGTTTTAGTATTTTACAGAGGTCATTTTTCTTCACGCAGAATTTTTTTTTAAATGACACTTTTTCTACAGGCACAAAGGTAATTTATCTACGTAGAATAATGACCTGAGGTCAATTTTCTTCGTTGAAAAATGATCCGGTCATTATTCTACGGGAGTCATAATTCCTCTTTACACCAGCTAAATTAAAATCACCAGAATTTTTAAAAGGTGTTTTAAGCAACGAAAATTAGCGCTAGGTAATCACTTATAAAAAAGTTAAATGATACTAAAATCTTCGAAAATGTAGCCCGGCTGCAAGACCATAAACTGAAAATATTCTTAAATACTTTTAAAAATCGTAAAAACTACGGAACGTAGATGTTTAAAAAAACCCTTCTGATTTTGAAACATTCAAATACACTTATTCTGAAAATTTCGTCTATTTATCAAAACTATTTCAAAAGTTGTTGAGGTTTAAAATGTTGATTTAATTGCATCTACTGTTGCGCAGAGCTTACAGTGTATATTCACTCAGCGAAAGTAAATCCGAAAGTAATATTTGCTGTCTGTACTGACACGGTATTACATGTAGTGTGTGTCCTTTTTGTGAGTAGTTGTGTAATAATAATAATAATAATGATTGGTTTTTATATAGCGCTTTATCTACCTAAGTACTCAAAGCGCTTTACAATGCATTATTACCCCCAGCAGACCTTAACAATCCAGAACCTTCTCAGTGCAAGCTGCCGTTAAGGCGCTAGAACACTAACATTCTGACAATATCTTTCACTGTCTATAGCCAGGTACCCGTTTTACACTTGGGTGGAGTGAAGGAATTCGTGTAAAGTGTCTTTCCCAAGGACACAACGTCGATCCTGCCACGGCCAGACTAAAGACCTCTCGATCAAGAGTCCGACGACCTAACCACTAGGCCACCGACGCTGATTGGTGATGCTGATAGAGGTACATTTTTAATGATGAAATTGCATGCCTCATGCATTTCCCCAAGAAGCTAAGTGGTCAAGGTCATTTTGTGTTTTCAACTGAGTGGATGTTTGTACTTTTAATTTTTCCGTCTTAAATGATTATCACATGCCAAGGATCATCGTATGCTTTGCTCGGTGACTAAAAAGCGTACTGTAAATACAAATTATTTCACCCGTTTTCGTAAACTGTGTTTCTTTTGTATTTCGAACAATCGTATCTATATACATAGTAATCATAGTTGTTGATTGTGTTTAGACATTAATCATTTTCTTCAAATTCAATACCTAATGATATACATGTATCACAAACAACACAATATAGTCTCGTGTTGTTATGGACATTCACAGTCTTCAGTGCGTTGGATATATTTCAATTTCTCATTTTTTTCCCGCCAATACGGAATCGACATTGGCTTCATCTAAAATTACAACTGTGTCTTCGCGGTAGAGGCGTTTCATAAATTTGAAGAACCTTATCATTTCGGAAAATTCAATCAAGTCATGCATCAGAGCTCTGAATCCACTTCTATGTAAACCAAGAAGGCATTTTTTTAGGTTCTTTTTCATAACTTTATCAGCAAAATCAAATTCCGACAGATGTTTTAAATCACTCTCAGTTTCAAAATGTTTTGTAATTTGTGCGTTGGACAAACATTTGAGAATTACCTCTTCTAAACGCCCAACCTTCCAGAAAAAAATCCTTTTTTCTTCTTTTAATTGAGTCAATGTCTCAAATCCATTTGGATCTTCGTAAAATGTTTTTAAATCTGTAAAAGAACTTGCTACTTTTTCACATTCAGATCCCTCAAGTTGGATCCGTATCAGACTCGCTTTCTTTTTGTCTCTGCTTGATCTTTTAACAAAGGCATCTAAATCTAACAGACTTGTGCATTTGACCTCTAATGTCTCGCAGCATCGTCTAACTGGTCCTTCCATTGTATTAGAACCTAATACAACAATCTGATGACTTAAAATATATTGTATTTCATCGCGACTTATTTCTAGTGCACCAATGTGGATTAAATCATTTTCACTATCTTTATTTAGGTCTATAAGATAGTCAAAAAGTGCATCAATCAAAATTTTGTCTTCCTTTCCTTCCACGCAGAGAATTTTTGAGGAGAAGAGGATTTTTCTCAGATCATCAGTATCAGCAAGTGTCTGGACATTAGCTTTTATAGATTCGTCTAAAGATTTAAGCGACATCACACGATGTAAGGGTTTTTGTTGGTCGCTTTTCTCTGGAACACAGACAAATGTATGCGGTATCGTCCAACGGTTAACAAATGCAGTGTTGTGGGAAATTGTTAGAAATATTTTATTTTTTGATCTGTAAATAATGTCACAGAGACGCTCTACCATTTGTGTATGCATGCCTCTGTCTGGTTCTTCTAAACATACGGTATGAAATTCTTTACAAGAATAAATAAGAGCAAATTGCACCGCTTCTATAATACCCTCAGGGGTTCTCAAGAGACTCTGATCATTTATCCTGACGTGAGTTTTACCTTCAATTTCATGTTGACTAAGTCTGTATCGTTTTGGATGAGTAAGTTTCCAGAGTATTTCATCAAACGTCGTTCTATCAAAACCACCGATTCCATCAACAAAAAGAGAATGGATTATCTCCGCTTTTTCATTAGTAATTTTTTCGTTTTCGATTCGTAGCTTTGCATTCACTCTTTTGCTTTTGGTCCACTGTGCAGGACCAATAGATCGGATAGGAAAAGTTGCCACAAAATTGTTATCTAACTCTTTCAGCTTGCGTTGGCATTCGTTTTCCTCTTTTATTTGAAAGTTACATCCCTTGCATAAATTAACAATCTCTTCTTCAAAAGCATTTACATCTTTCGGGAGTTCATCATTTTTCAAAAAGTTATAGATGCAATTCCATTTTGCTTCATTTGTGATCTCTAGGTTTTTTGATGTAACAACCGCATCCTCCAATAAAATGTGTTCTTTGCAAGTGTATCTATTGGCGCAACAACTGTATTTCTCATCTGGTAATTCGTGTATGACAAATTTTACATAAATTAATTGTCTAGTTTCTTCTTCCAAATATCTACATATTCCAGAAAACAGAACTCCAAATCCAGACACTTCCGCAAATTTACATATTGCAAATGACCTATTGCCTTTTCCATATGAGGAAGTGATAGTTGCACTCAAATCGGTAGACATGCAACGCCTTATAATTTCAAAAATAACTGACTTTCCAGTATTATTGCCACCGATGATCAGATTTAGTCCCTCATTGAATTCTAATGACTGAAATTCATGGTAGTGAACCCAATTTTTGAAGATCATCGAACGCAGCATCTAAAATTTAAAGAAGGTAAATATATTTGTAAATATGAATATTATGGATAATGGAGAGAGTTTTTAAAGGAATACACAAATTATCTATTGTATTAATATCGTAAATCATAATGTTCGGGAATGATATAACAACGACTCGTGCAATAGAAATCTTCAGGTAACGAAAAGTATTTGAGAAATTCGACTTGTTCAAGAACAGTACCAGAGCCATTCGAGCTTTTCAAATAGTGTGGTGAAACACTTTTAACGAAAAGGTTAAAATAACGATCAGTGGTCAAAAACGGAATACAAATTGAAAGTTGGGCTAACACGGACATGTACATGTACTTGAGGTGGGATAAGGTGCCTAAGAGGAGTAAGCATCCCCTATTGACCGGTCACACCTCCTATGAGCCCTTAAATCCATGTCTATTCAGGCGTGTACAGAACCCGCCACTCATTATATGTGAACGCTGTTTCGACCAAATTGACCTGGCAATGGAATAGATCATAGAAAAGCATAATAATTATACAAACAAAGCTGTAATAAATTAACTTACTGTAGATTAAAAAAGGCTTGTAAATATTTTTAACCACTCTTATGTGTGCTTGACTGTATTCCATAACGAATCTGATTTCCCCAACTTACCTTCCCTCTTCCTCACAGTGTCCTTGTTTATCTATTACGTCATTATTCTTGTATTATTTTTGTTCCTACGCGTTTAAAGGAGTTGTTTATCCAATCGTTGTGGCGCTACATGTCTCAGTCCTGATAATGCTTCCGATTTATTGTAAACACATTTGAAAAAAAGATAATGCATTACTGTAAGCTGCATTACACGACAAACATTCCCTGTGCTTTTGTTGCATATCCTGGAGTCCATGGAGAGGAAGATTTGAATTTCAGACCGAATAATATGAGAGAGACTTGAGGATTGTAAATAATAAACGCTTGGATGAGCACTTAAAATTGTGGGGTTGGGGACTTTAAAGTCTACTGTTGTATGCAAACAGTCATTTAAATCTAATGACTAAAAGACACATACAAGGTCATTGCAATCAGAATTCATTGTCAGAAATAGAATATAAATAGTATTCATAAAGTTTATTTTATTTTAACTTCTTGTAATCATTTCATCGGATATGAATATTACAATAATGAATCAAGATTATATCGCATTTTTAAAACATTGTGATACACATTGACAGACAATGTTATGGTAGGTTAAATCGTTTCCCAATATTGTGCATTAAAAGAACACCCCATGCATTAACTTTTGGATTTCGTGGGGGGGGGGGGGGTTATAACAAGTACCCATAGTGTAGTGCTCGAGCTGTGAGTCGCCATTTGCGCCAATGGCGAAAAAAATCAAAAGTGGCAAAAAAAATCTTAAGTGGCGAAAAAAAATCCGTAATAAACAGTACATAAAAATATAATGTGGTGTGTGCAATTTTCCACCTGGTTTGTTTAACTGTTAGGCTTGTGCGTGCAACTTCATATTTCTAATCGCTTCAGTGCACACAGATCCCAAGTAACTGGTACTAGTGGTAGATTAAGTATCCTCAGGTCATTGAATTTTACAGACCAATCAATAATTGCGTAATTAAAGGGTGTTGTGGTCATTTGCATGACAATTAAAGTATCACGCCTTATGGGATTATCATTTCCATATTGGGATGAAGTCATACTTGAGAAGTTGGTCAATTAAATTACACCAATTAGTCTCTATAAAGTTAAAGCAGCTGTTTCAATTTACATCCAAGCGAAGTTTTTGAAGGAATTTAAACAAATGTTCTGTATACAATGAATACAGCCGCTATTGATATGCACATCGTAAAGTAGTTAGCAAATTTCTTTGAAGCTCATTGCGTTTCAAATTAATTCTATATTCTACCAATGTACACCATTCTGCTTATGGTATTTGATGTGCCAAATGGGGAAACGCTAAACCTGTAATTACTGACTTCTGCAAAATCGCTTGCTCACCACAAGCCCATTTCCATTTCTTGTTATAAGTTTCTGTATGTTCTTACACTGATGCCGCACATTTAGTTCAGATGCCTTGAAAACATTAGCAATATTGTCAAGGTCATATCAAAGGTCAGCGTTAGATTTCATTGATGGTGAACTGTCTACTGGCATTTCAACAGTCAAGGTCTTAGACAAGTTGAATAGCAACCCTGGTTGTTATTTGTCTGCCTTTTTGCAGCATGTTCCTTCAGAGTAAACTTTTAGGTCTGTACACATTTGAGTTGTGAGGACAGTTAAGGTCAGAGGCAGTTAGGGCATGTAGCTCATTTTTTGAAAAACTGTTTTAAAAGCTTTGTAATTCAGCAACATGGAGCATTATTAGTTTCATACGAACCCAAACACAATCTCAACTCATACAAGTATTTTCTGACGATCATTTTCAATAAGAAGATGAAAACGTGTGATAGTAATTTTGGCATATCGTATGGGTGACATATTTTTGAAAATTACTTTCTTCATCGGAGATATGTATAATATAATTTTATAGAAAAAGGCCTACAAGGAGAAGAGCTTGGCTGAGGGAATATATATCGAGATTTAAATATGTAAATTATCGTTGGTAAAGGGAATTCGTTCAAATAAGGGCCGTGTCCCTTTTAAAGGGGAGGTAATAACGAAAAGACAATAGGGTGGGTAATTCAAATCTATAATAATGATTAGATGTATATAACGCCTTATCCACCTAAGTGCTCAAAGGCGCTTTACAATGCATTATTATCCCGACAGACCTTAACAATCCAGAACCTTTCTCAGTGTAAGCTGCCATTACAGCGCTAAAACACTAACATTTGACAAGATATTTTACTGTCTTTAGCCAGTTACCCTTTAACACTTGGGTGGAGTGAGGAAATTCGTGTAACGTGCCTTTCCCAAGGACAACAACGTCGGCCCTGCGACGGGCCAGGATTCGAACTCACAACCTCTCGGTCGAGAGTCAGACAACCTAACATTAGGCCACCGACGCCACTAAAAGAAATCTAAAACAAGATTGAAAATTTGCGGGATATCTTACTGACACAATGTATGTTTAGATTTGTTAAAATCATATGATCCCCGGAGGTGAGATGGAACAATAATTTTGATATTTTTTTAAAAATCTTTTCAAGAACCACTGAGCCAGAAGAGTGGAGATTTCCATGAAATCGTCCTGACACAGAGTAGATTCAACGTTTGTTCAAATCATGGACTCTTGTATAGGGGGCGGCCACAATAGGGGATCAAATTTGTTAGACATATCTAGTCCCATCCTTTGGGTACAAGATGTGGTAAAAAAATTCATGGGAAGACAGATTGATAAAAAATATTTTATTGAATAACAATTGTTGAACAAAGACAAGGCTTGGTAACTAGGTGAACGAAGTGTTCCATGACTCTTTTATTTTGCATATTCTTGTTAAACATAGCAGAAAATTAATTAAAACCACTGATTTTTGCTAAGTAAATTTCCATTATCATTTGACGAAAAGTGACGTTTAAAACACTTTATATAAACCATTGTTGTTTGCTGGTTTACATATAGTGAGTAAAAAGTTAAACAACAAAAGGTTGAAAATTTCAGAGGCAATGTTAACATATTTATCATTCTTGGATTGATTTTGATAACGATTTTTGTTTAAAACAAACGATAACTTTAAAAAGAGGATTATTTCCCTGTTGCCTTTTATGTCGTAAAAAATTTGCTCTACAGAAAAGAGGGGAAAAGGCAGTTTTTCAACAAAAATGTGCTATTTCCTATTCACTTTTTCCCCAAAAATAACCCGAAAACAACGTGTGTTGAGTGGAGATTGCTGACTGGGGATACCAGAAACGTTGTTTATTCATTTCTTTGCTAATGAAAATGTGTTCCTATGGGAAAGTATTATTGCTTGCTTTATTAACTAACCTGTTTTTATACTCTTATGAGGCAGAATTCATCCAAAGCTTTTACATGAAAGAAGAGATCTCTAGCGGTGGCCTTTAATTCGAAATTTTCGATATAATTGACGATGTTTTATCTATTAATAATAATGATTTTTCATCCATATGTCGATTCAATATATCCCAACGAACTAGAAATAAAGGAACACCACAAGAGTCTTCGAAGTCTGCTTCGTATTTGGATATTTTATTGAACGTAGACATTAACAGGCAAAACTAACAACTGAACTTTATGACAAACGGGACGATTTTAGCTTCTCCATCGTCAACTTCCCATACTTAATTAGCAATATTCCTGATCACCTGCATATGGTGTGTGTGTCCTCAACTCATTCGATATGGAAGAGCTTGTTCTGTGTATGATCAATTTTTGAATCGAGGCAGGCTACTTACATACAAGTTGTTGTTGCAGGGTTCAACAGTCACGTTAAAGGCAGCAACTCGCATATTTTAAAAATTAGTCTGCCAGTACGACCTGGCCATTGGGTGAAATGTTGTCTTGATGTTTTTTTTAGCAACTGTTTAGCCGTTTTCATACACTGATTTGATCACTGATTACTCGTTTACCTGATCAAAACAATGGGCTCACGGCGGGTGTGACCGGTCAACAGGGGATGCTTACTCTTTCTAGGCATCTGATCCCACTCTGGTGTGCCAGGGGTCCGTGTTTGCCCAACTCTTGTTTTTTGTATTCTATTTGGGACTTACGAGATTTATCACTGTTCGTTATCTTTGCCTTTGCATTTCATTGAAATTTTCGAACTTCAATTTTGTAAAAACGTCCTTTTTGGTTATACTAAACAAATATTGTCATTTATCAACGAAAATTAGGTTTGAAAGACAATGTAAGACATGCATGTTTAGATTTTGTTTGAATTTTTACAATTATGAAATATTTTCTAGAGGTCAATTAAATGTTGCTAAACATTTTGGTCAGTATTAGTTACGCATCTTGCAAAGAAAATAAAATAAAAGACGTTGCAAACACGAAAAATTTTCATGCACGATTAATTAATACTCCACTTTGTTTGTCATCGTGTCCAGTAGTCATTGTATTTACATCGAAGGACTTGATGAGCATATACAAGCCAAAAATCCAAACGAAAAATGAGAACTTGGCTGATTCCCCAGGTAATCAACTTAATCATGATTCCTCTTGCAATCCTCTAAATAAGGATTCAATAGCTTTCAAAATACGGGACTCTCAATAATTTGTAACACAACCATCTCAATTCAAGCGAGGGCGTTTTTGGTTATAGTTATTATGGGCTTGCAGCCATTATATACTATAGGTTTTTTCGCGCTTTGCACGTTTGGAATTTGATTAAGTGGTCTCTTATGTTTTTGCTTTTTATATTTGTTTTGTTGTGAACCGAGATTACATGCAATTTAATAATATAAAGCAAAAGCCCTACTTAGGCAGGTTGGGTAACACGGCCTGCACAAGCATAAAGGTAAGGCCAACACAAGGCATAAAACACAAAAGTTACAGGAAACACAAGGTAGGATAGGTGTTTATTGGTTTCATAGCTGGTAGTGGACTGTCTGGGTGGACAAGTAGTGCATGCTGGGCTCCAGTTTCAGGGGTCTGGGCGTGACATCAGGTTCAGAGCGTTTAATTTAAAACAATGGTATTTAAATATATAAGGTAACGTTTCACTACAGTTTTTTAACCACTGGGAAGATTTTGTTTTTCACAAGTTGTGTCTTGATATACTGATAAAAATAACAACCAAAAACTAACAAATCTAATCCATTTCAGTTTACAATTACAAAAACCACAATCAATCTGGTACATAAGTATATAAATAAGTTATTATATAATTTATATAAACAATACTTCCAAGGTTAACAAAGTACATTATATGTATAAGTATAATATAATATATATATATATATATATATATATATATATATATATATATATATATAATAATAATATATATATATATAGTAATATTCACAAATAGGTATTAAAAAGTCCACACAAGTAGTAGTATAACAAAAATATTAAGTATACTCCGACTAGTTTCTACAATTCTTTCAGGAGAAAAGGAGTTAAAACGTGTTAAAAGTGCTGTAATACTTAATCGGCTTTCAAATATTTATTATATATATATATATATATATATATATATATATATATATATTAATAATATATATATATTATATATATATATATAATACAATATTTGAAGGCCGATTGAGAGTATACTCGACTAGTTTCTACAAACTCCTTCAGGGAGTATAATGAAACATTGCTACGGTTACACAAATACGACAGCTATTTCAAAGTGATATGAAAAGCGCAAATGAAAATTTGTTTATTGTTCCATACAGTTAATTTGTATTTTGTTAAATTACGGGAAGATTGATATGATTTTAGATTATGGTGTTTCAAGAGTATTTCAATGTCACATCCTGCTAAAATGACATAAACGTATTCAACAATGAAACAGACGAAGTAGCCAGAAATATCGAGGTTTGACGATATTTGAAAAAAATGAATGTTTTCGGAAATGAGGTGGAACAGAGCAGCGATAAAATTTTGTGTAGATATCGGAAAAATACCCACAGAGACCAATGAATTCCCGTAAACAGTCGGGAAAACAAGTGTAATGGGGACCGATCATTAGTTTTAAGCGATATTAGACTATGAGGATGTTTGGACGGAAGGGACCAGTATCCGGGATGACATGCGTGATGGTAGACCATCTTTCCGAGGTATCAGCGTTTGCGAAAAAATGAACATCGTGACGACTTGACAGTGATCGGCGACTAATAGTTCGTGAAATGGGAGGAAAATGTGGAATTTCAAAAATTTCGGTAAATGAAATTTTATCTAATGATCTATATAATTATGAATTACGTATGAAACCAGAACAGTTTGCTCAAATTTTTGATGACTGGTTAAAGCGACATAAGTAATGTGTGTGTTGAGTTAAACGGTGTTAAAAGTTAACTGTCTTTAGCGTTTGACGGTGGATAACGTCAAGGATTTTCATTCTAGTGCTCCGGATATGAGTTTGTGTCTATTTTGTATTTGATAGAATTAAAAAAAAATGTGCTTTGTTTGCAATGAAAATTTGCATATTAATAAAATAAAACATGAATTTAACCAGAATGTTAGTTTCATATACTTTATCAATGTTTGTCAGTTTTTGTCAAGGTTGTCCACGAACTTTAAGGAAAACTCTCGTATATCTATATAAAATATAATATTGTGGCCTCATCGCTAGTTATTCTGGTACAAAAGAGAGTACATGTAAACATATAAATTGTCTGTGGTTGGCACATCTTGACTACTGTCTTATGACAGCATCTAGAGCTTGCCTTATATCTACAATGTAATCAGTTTCCGGACACATGTATGGATCAAAAATAGATACAAAATAGTTCTTTGTGAGCAATGTCTTGCGGTTGCAGACGTTAACTTTTTCGTTATATTGAATAAGGGCGTGGTTGACAAAGTGATCTCATCTGCTTCTGTCCATTCTCCACTTTGTCCTGTGAAATAATATTCATTTGAAATTCCATTATACCTTAATGTTTTGATTTTTAAACAACGATATTATATGATTCAATAACATTTTGTTCCGTGTATGATTTATGAAATTGATCACTGTGCATTATCTTCATCTTTTTCATGTAAATATTTCGTATAGTGATGCCAGCTAGAACTTATTCAACGGATTTATCTTATTAATTTTACAGACCCCTAATTACTACCTGTTGTTTCAATGTTTCCATCCGTTGATGATATCGCCCGGTCACCGTTAGAAGCGTAAGAAAGACAAGATATACCACGAAATGTCGATACAGTAACATCTGGGATGCTGGGACCTAGCTCTTTCAAAAGAGCATTCTCCATTGGTTTGATAAGATTTTCCCTGCATCCTACGGGGACCACGTGTCTCTCCACAAACACACAGTCACGGTAGGTTACTGAACCCTTCACAGTCACAAACATTCCAACTATAAACCAATTAAATCAAAGCTAAACGTCCAGTGCATTTTTATGAAACTCATTACCAAATAAGAATTCTCGTAACATAACTTACTATTAATTGTTATACAATGCAAGTAGTATATTATAATCTGGTTGTACAATTGTGTATCCCTTTCATTAAATATTTTGTAGGGCAATTATTTACCTTTTGAGTATTCTGGCTTTGTCTTTTACCGTTAGTATCTTTCCAAAGGAGAGTAAGCAAAATATGGTTTCTGTTTTACTTACAGAGTTTAATATTTGCTGTCAGGTTCCCGTTCATCAATCCACACATGTAAACATTGTTATTCCCTGATTCCTCCGGACATGTAATTGTTATATCCTCTGATAATTGTGCATATGTTCCAGTTGTACAGTTTGGATTAGAAGGTAACGATGCCATTGATGCATAAAAATCATTTGACTCCATATGGAGACATTTTGGACAGCGAAGACCTGCATGCACAAGAGAGAATCACTGAGTACATTTAATGACTATAAAATGTGGTGGTCAATTAATGTTACACTTCAGATGTCTTCAACATTTTTCTGAAAATGCCCAATCATAAGTAATTTACATTTATCAATTTCTCTATTCGTGCATTTTGCCACTTTAAAACTATAGTTGTAAACTTTACGAATGGGAAATATCACGCAAATGCGCTTTATTTTTCATTCACTGAGATCAAATATGAAAATACTTGTTCTCAGAGCTCTATCAAAATTGTTAAATAGATTATTATCAGATCCAAAAATAGTACTAATATTGAACTTCAATCTTTCCGCGTTTAATTGTGTTTAATTTGATATAATAGTGCAGATTTATTTTTGTAACGATGATACCAGCAGGAGACATAATGTGTACCCAATCTTTCCGTCTTCCATATTGTCTAAATATAGTTCACCAACATCCAAAAACGATCAAACTGAAACTTACCTTTACAAGCTTTGTACCAAGTCATTCAAAGAGTATCGAATAACAGATCTCATACGATACTCACCCAAGCAGTAAGAATTCAACAGCACCCAAAGAAAATGCATCCGCCATTGTATTGTCGACGTGCTTCTGGTATACTTCATCGTCAGTCCTCTCCATTTATAGCTCGTAATCGATTTTCCTCTCCAAGCTCCGGATTGCAGCCTTTAATATAACTGTGTACTTCCTAGTTAAGAGAGTTCGTTGTGACTGTCTCTGGGGAAGAACACAGCATGTGTGATTTCAACCTTGTTTGGCGGTATCAAAGGGATGCAACCACTTCCCGTGGACATGTGCTTGCCCAGTGAAATTAATGTAATCACACATGAGATAGAGTCACTATAGTTGTTTTAATTATTGCGTATTCGTCAGAACTATATTTCATTTGAGGGTATATATGTCTGTTTATCAGTGATTCCCATGAAAATTATGTTCTCTTTATTGAAATTTTAATGCTATATAGCAACAATTTAATGTTACTCCGTTTATACATTACATGTATTTCATACCCATAAAGCACCACAACGAACGTTTTTGAATTTACTACTGACGTTAGGAATTTGAATATAGAGGTTCTCCTCTCGCGCGTGAGGTCATCTATGGACACCTTAACCAGACTTAACGAGCAAAAAATGTATTTCTAAAATAGGTTCCCATTAATATTTACTTTCTAGATATTCCTCTCGCTGTGTTTTTTCAGCATGTAATTAAGAGGAGATTAATAACTTAAACACTAATAAATCAGCTGCACAGCAATTTTGTACAAAAATAATAAAGTATCACTGGATTCGCTTTAAATTACGAGGGCCCCTCATGATGTTTACACGGAACTTGTTTATTTTTCAGCAAATAAATATATTCATAGAACATAGACAACTTGTCATCTCTAAAATGATTTTAAGTTTCCTAATTTTTGTATGTACAGTGTGTCAAATTTAAACGTTATGTTTCACACGTGAATTCATATATAGTACAATTTATGGGTATTTCAAGTAGAACTTTGGATGACTTTATTAATACCTTTTGTGCCATTATAAAACACTAAAACACTTTAACTACACCGGGAAGGTTTTAAAAGCCTATGTAATATTTTACAATGGTGAAATAAAATACTCTACTTCAAATTGCACCACTTCACTTTTTATTTTTTATTTATATAATTTTTCAAACAATTTGCACTGTAACAATCCCTTACGTAATCACAAAAACTATTTATAGAAATACTGCTTCCCTGTCATTAAGTTGGGTTTCTAAATTCTTTAAAGGAATAGTATCGCTCATTTTGAAAAAAAAAATCTCACCCTAAATCATTTTATTCCTTTCGAATGTAATTTAAAATTTTGCAACTTAAAAAAGACTGCATGTTCCTCGAAAATCACAATAGGGAACAAACTTATATAGTACTTTGAATGTACAAGAAGCCATATAGATCATAATCGTTTTCAATTTGAAAATGAATACAGATAAATGCACAAGAATGTTATTTCTAACAAAAAATGACTTGTATGGGTCATTTGCACTCAATTTGATTCTTTTAATTTTTTTGGACAAAAGGAGCGACACCATTCCTTTAATTCTGCTTCTCCATATCATTCTATGCGCAACGTGATCTTAAATGCAAACTATTATCTAGGATATGCATGATATATATGTATTATAAGAGGCCTTCGTAGCATACATGTACTTCCTTTTCACAGAATGCGTTAATATTACAAATGTTAGCGCATAGAGTTGTAGTGAAATGTTGAAGAAACATAACCTGCGTTATCAAGACACAATACAGATGCCAGTCAATAGCCTCCAGACAATCAATTTGACCAGATCAATGTTGTGTAAATCAATATCATAAACATTGATTCAATATATCCATTACATACTAATTGTGATTAGAGATTACTCCGTTAGATTTTGTACATTAAATACCCTCAGTCAAGAAATGGTGATTAAGATGCGTCAGAGTGCATTATAGGGAGCATTATGGATTGATGTGTTTTATTTCAAATGATGAAATGCGACTTCTTGTCTTCACAGCGTTAATATACAGTTAAAATGTGCTTATAGTTATCCTTGTAATACGGTACGAATTTCGAAAATAGAACAACGAATTGCTCATCTTTTTCAAATACGAGTATGTCCTCAAAAACTATGTTTTATTTGTTTCCTTATATCAAGTGGAACTGAGGACTGATACATGTAATAAAGGCTTTGGGTAACTGAAAACTTCCTTGTAGATGCAATGTAACTGATTTGGGGAATCTAGAATACTTATTGAACTTTTTTACGTATGCATTTTGCAAATAGATGTTTTAAAAAATGTATTGCAATTGGTACAATGACAGCACCGTGAAGTAAGTGCACAGTAATCTTCACTCAAATCCATTTCTTTGGCATATTTATACCTCTCAGAAACTTTTGATTTAAGAACACACTACATTATCAGGAAGTAGTCCATGTATATGCGTTTATTGCTGGTGCTACAAAAATCTTATTGGTTGCTTTTTAGAATAGTATTACTATATAAATGTATATTTTTGATCTAAAAACTGAGACACACACCAAAGAAACGCAGAAATGAATGACAGACTTCAAATAGTTTTCATTTTGATGATAACATCATTTGCAGATGCTAATCATTTTAGAGGCGGCACCATTAGTTGGCAACCCACTGGAATCGGGTTCGAGGTAACGTTTTTATATCACTATTATTGGGTTTGGGGGGAGGGTTGCTTTTAAGCTAGGGTCAACTATAGAGAAAATGAAAGTTCCATCTAAAGGTACATGTCATTTGTCATCATTTGATTTCACTTAAGAATATTTTTCGGTGTTTTAGAACGCAGCATTGTGAAACAACACAGCACTGTCACTGTACAAAGACAACCACAACACAACATTGTACAATTAAACAACACAACATGTATAAAACAACAAGCATTACAAGTACAAAAAATTTGCACAACAAGTACATGATTATTATTACGACATCACTGGAACTGGGCATGCTTATATGTGCATGTAGATTGAATCTAAAGGATTCAGTTGAACGATATAAACTGGATTCAGTAATGTGATCCGTTGCTCGTGGTATTAACTAAATGATATTGGGCTTTTTTTTTTATACATCAGGGTTGCTGTTTTTCATTCACTGGGGAGGGACGTATAATAACGGGCCGGGATGCACCCCTGCACTCATAGGTTCCCTGTAACAGGAATGAGTAGTTCCGTCTGGATGTACATCCGGTTGAATTCCATTCTCACAAGAGTCTAAGTAATGTGAAACTATTATGCACAGGGGCTAGTGCTACGGAAATTGGAGCCAAGGGAGGAACATTACTTATACTTTGTCCGGGAAAGGACCGTTCGTTGTTGAGTGAGGTCAACATACTAGTTAAAACCATATCTATCCGCATTTATATAACTTTTTTCACATTTACATGTACGTTTGCTTACATCCAAATACATGTATATGATGGCCTTGATTTGTGGCAAATCTATTATTTGATTAAAATAAAATAAACAAATAGATAACCCCCCCCCAAAAAAACCCAAACAAACAGACCAAAAAAAAAATTCATTAAAACATAAAACTCTCATCCCCCTAATCCCGAAATTGTATAATGACCCAAATTAGCCATCGCACAAATATTCTAATACATTTCATAATGCAATTTTAGAATCTGCTAATGTCAAAATTAAAATGCATATGCTTGCCTTTTTATCACCTGGAGGTTATTACACTGTAGCACATGAGAGATGTTATTAGGTAGCACTCACCTGGAGGTTATCACACGTAGCAACATGGTTATGTTGGAGTTGCACTCACCTGGAGGTTATACACGTGTAGCAACATGGGTATGTATATTAGCACTCACCTGGAGTTATTTACACTGTAGCAACATGGTATGTTATAGTTAGCACTTCATCTGGAGTATTACACTGTAGCAACATGGGATGTTATACGAGGGCCATTCAAAAGATTACGTAGAAAATCCCTCTGCTTTTTCAAATTTATTGTAAGAATTTCCAAGTCAACACATTATCTTATGTTAAAACAATTTATCTTAGGCATGTATGAATTTTCTCGCTTTATGTATTAGATGAATGGTGTTATTAAAATTTAAACCAGCATGGTTTGTATGCACGAGCAACGATAACGTTACAACCATAATGTCACGATAATGTACTTTTCCACAGTTTCTCAAAATAAATACTTCTATACATCTCACTTCGAAGTCTGTAGCGCCTTACCAACTCATTAAAGCATCTCTAATAGTACTGTACATCTAGTGGTTAAACAATTGTCGAATAGTATAAGTTAAAGTTCGTCGGACTTTTCAATTTTTTCAACCTTTTACTCTGTCTTAAATGTACATAGGTAAACATGACCGTAATGAATCTTTCGACGTGGATTCTTTTACTGATAAATCTTTACTGGTTAGATGGTCGGCGTGTGGTCTCCGTAAGGGTGCCCTAATCGATTCAGTGAACTAGTTTACCCTCTCAAAAACCGCTACGTCATTTATAAAGAAATGCAGGTTCTGTTCTTTTAACATATTTTCTTCTTTGTCAGCTATAAAAGTTTGTATCGGGGTTTCTTGAACGGGCAACAAAAATTGCTATCGCTATTCGCTGCTCCGTACGTCATGCGACGTCACCTTTAATTTGCATTTTACGAGGACGACCTCACCTCTATAGGCGATTTCCGTTCAATGGAGCGACGTATTGCGTCAAAATTTAACTTGTGAAATGAGGGAACAATTCTTGAATTAAGCATTCTAATTTGTTTTCATTTAATGAATTCGTCAATGATATGACTTAAACATCAATAAGTGTATGTTGGTATAGTACCACAATCCGGACTGCTCCGTGACCCACCATTTTCACAGTTTTAAATGCTGAAATAATTTTTAGATGTATGGATATATTGTGGAGTTTTTTTAATTAAAATGTAGTTGATTATGGTTAAAACATATTTAAAATTGGTTATTATAGTGACGTAAATAAATAGTCTATTCCAAAAGTCCTACGTATTTTTTTGAACGGCCCCGATAGTTAGCACTCATCTTGGAGGTTATTACACTGTAGCAACATGGTGTTTATAGCTAGCACAATCTTTAAACAGATTTAGCGGCTGCTGTTGGATAAGTTTGAATTTCGGGTCATCTTCGTCCTGGTCAATTGGAACAGTAGTCAATTTGGCCACGAGGAGCGACATCGGTCAACCAAACAGCAGTCCAGTTACAACAGGGAAACCCATGTACACGTAAGACGCAAATTGATATTGATGGTATTAATCACTGTTTTGCATTTTTTCTATACATTTACATCAATTATTGTCTCAAGGTGGAAGTTGTATATTTTTTAACAATTAAGAGTATTTGCAGATTCCAGTATGGGTGTGTTAATGCTTTACAAATCCCAGTGACCGATGTTAATGGCGATATTGTAAGATGTCGCTGGTCGACAGGATCCGAGTGTGTATCTGTGTGTTCAGCTCTGCCATACGCCACATTGAACAGTGTAACTATACGTCCTTTATATACATTTCATTCAACTGCACACCTTGCGTATTCAAGGAATGAATCATAATGATTGAGATCGTTTAAATTTTAATTATTCTCCAAGAAATTGTAAAAGAGCAGTTCTAAAAGGCATCAATTTTCCCCCGAGTTTAGGAAACATGTACGATAACATTCCCATCCAACCACACATCGAATGGAATATTTGCCATAGCTATTACTGTGGAAGATTTTCCTCGATCAACCATAACTATTGGCGGGACAGTATATACACCATCAGATCCCATGACATCGGTCAATATCCAAGTAGGTAGTATCCTGTAATCATGCAAATTGTGCAAAATTCAAGTAATTTTGATTATAGATTTTTAACAATATGATTTTTTTCCTCTCACTTGAATACTAGTATTCACTACATCTATGTTGTCTTGCTACCTTTTAGTTTTTAGTACAGACAGTCTCTCTAAGCGGTGGATGCAATGAACGACCCATTTTTGTTAATAACACTCCATCAGAGGGCATGATTTTCCAAGCTTTGACCGGACAAACCATCCACATAAACTTTTATATTGCAAGCAACCAAACGTACGCACTGTTTTTATTAAATTATCCATTATCAAACTTGTATGTAAGATTTTTTTTAAAATTTCTATCTGTGGAAATGGTTTTCAGAATTGCTAGAGTCGATATGACGTCACCAGCAGGGATGACGTATACTACCCCTCTCCCGTATCCAGGGCGCCCAGGTGTAGTTTTCGTCAACACGACATGGACGCCATCCGCAGCACAGATCGGGTCTCATATTCTTTGCGCCCTTGCAGAGGACAATATGGGGTCGGTAAACCTCTCTTCTAATTGTCTTAATCGATCCACAAACTGTATGATTTTTAACATCTATGTTTATACATATAGTATTAATTTCATACGGATTTCTATCGTTCTTTCCAATCTATATCAACAGTTAATTTTCTTCGCCAACTATATGAATTATGGAACCATTAATACCTCTTATTTATGACAAACTTTGATGAACTTATGATTAAATAGCCTGCGTATTCTTTTGTAGAAAAGCTAGTGATTCAAGGTGCGTTGTCATACAAGTTACAGGTAGGTATTATGGATACGTACCAAATGTTTAAATAAATCTACATGTAAAAACAAATCGTTTTAATTTTGATATTGTCTTTGTTTTAAACAGACATTAGTCCTTGTGTGGCTGAACCTTGTTTGAACAATGGAACATGCATACGGCAGGGACTGACACATAATTTTACCTGTAGCTGTACACCAGGGTACACCGATGACGTATGTCAGACAGGTATTCTAATCCATCTGAGTGCAACAGTGGAATACCATAAATAAAGTCATTGTTCAAATTATTTGCCTCTGAATACCAAGTGTGTCGTGTGTATATTATGTGATTACTGAGACCACTCCACACTGCTTCAGTGTAATTCATGGTGTCAAATTCTGTCAAGTACACTTATGTTTAATCGAGGGATTATATAAATACAACCCTTAAACGTAAAGCATTTCATTTCACTCGTAACTCGTAATTCGATTGCTTAATTTAACTTTATCAACTTTCAAGTAGATTGTATAAACTGAACTGACATTAAATCACGACATGTTCCTGGACTTGCCTCACAATGGCGCTCGTGACATGGATAATGTAGATAAATTATGCATAATTAAAACTATGCAGAGAAAATTCGAAGTCTGATTGTGACATAGTTCCCATTCCATGGCGAGTATTGTTGGTTTTATGCAATCCATTGTGTTTAATATACACCAGGATGCTGCTAAAACGTTTAAAAATTGACTTCACCCACCGTTTACTAAAAAACTTTCTTTTACGATGGGCGAAAACATGGCATGTGAAATATGTCACGATCCTAGTTCGAATTTCCTCTATATAGCTTTATATACACGCAGTCTTTATTTACATTGTCCATGACAATGCCTATAGTTGTATCATATTCTTATTTTACTTCCACATAGATATAGATGAATGTGCAAGTCAGCCATGTCTGAACAACGGAACCTGTGCAGATTATGTAGATCTGTTTTCCTGTGCATGCTTACCTGGATTTACGGGCGTTAATTGTGGCATAGGTATTATATATTCCCTTTAGAAAAGTGGACAGACATAGCCTACATCCACTTCTCTTCGCACACCTTCATATTTTGATTCTGGAAAACGTGTAATTGTCGGAACCGGAGACGGTTTACACTTTGATCGACATTTCAACTCCAGTATGCCTGGATTTACTTAACAGACACGTTATTTCCACAACTTTAAAATATATGTATGGATGTCGCAACGAAATGGACACTTACTCGCTACTTATTCATTTTCACATATTTGATGTCACGGGTTTGAATTGTGTGTTGTTCCTATGGGCGGGATTAAAAATAAATGAAAAATTCGAAGTCGGAAAATTTGGATTTAGTAAGCACGCATATTTGCTTCGCAGAAAGTCTTTTGACATTTCATTTTTATTCAAACATGCTCTCGTTTTCATATCAACAGAAATCATCCTTTTTAATAAAACGAAGAGCTTTTGAGAACCAAAATGCATGTTTATAATTTTTTTTTCAAATTGTCCGAGTTCGAATGATGATTTTTTTCTACCGCCAATCCGGACTAAAATGCTATTAAAATCCGGGACATGGACCATGTGAAAATGGATTAACAGCAAGTAAGTGTTTATTTCCTTGTGATAGATGCATGCATTAATGCTAGAATTATGAAAATGGCATGCTTGTTAAGTAAATCCAGGCGTATTTGAGTTGAAAAGTCGATCGAGGTGTAAACCGTCTCCGGTCCCGACATTGACACGTTTTCCAGAATTAAAACCTGAAGGTCTGCGAAGAGAATGGATGTAGGACATGCCTGTCCATTTACCTGAAGAGAATAAGGTATTATAGAGCATGCATTCTCTTGACAAAACTTCCTTTATGGAGGGATGCTTCATACTAACGTTTTGTTGTCTCTGAAACCATAGATATAAACGAATGTGCAAGTTTTCCTTGTCTTCATGGAGGCTCCTGTTTAGATTTAGTGAATGTCTACCGCTGTGCATGCCCTGCCGGTTTCGCTGGTTACAACTGTGAAATAGGTTTGTATATTGAAATTTTCAAATTCAAGGATACAATTTGTACGTCAAAATTATTTCCATCCCAAAATCTCAAGGATGAAATTACGAAGCACGCGCGTATTGGAATTTTTTATTTTTTTGTCAAACTTTCCAAAGTTTGAATGAAATGATGTTCATGATTACAATCAATATCTCTGTTGTTAATTTTCAGATGTTAATGAGTGTGCCACAACTCCATGCTTTTTCTTGTTTGATTGTCATGAACAGATAAATGATTACACGTGTAGGCTTAACGTGTTTAAACTGGTGGCTGTGGTATCAGCTTTATCGCTTACAACGGCAATCATTATCTTCATAATCTGCAAGAATAAGAAACAGTACAAGGATGTAGATCATTCCTGGTAATCTCTCTCTCTCTCTCTCTCTCTCTCTCTCTCTCTCTCTCTCTCTCTCTCTCTCTCTCTCTCTCTCTCTCTCAAGTTCATAAGGAAATACAAGTATCAAAGGCAGATACATTAGAAATGTATTGTTATTGTGCAATCTAAATGTACATGCAATAATGATTTGGTATTTTGATTTTGATTCAAGGTTGTCAAACTACTTGGATGTTCGCAAACCAGATTCGCAGGCAAATTTTGTGTAAGAATTTTTCTCTATTTGTTGCTTAGTTTTCTATTTGATTACCTTAAAACGAATATATCTTGCGAAAACAAAGACTGATCACTCAGTAATGTTCAACATTATGGTTTCACTTTTCAAATCTAATCCACATGAAAAGCTAACACTTTTAGTATAAGCACACATCAACAATGGATATTGTTGTTATCTTTGGACATTTGTCAATATAAATGTTGGTTACGATGAACAACCATAAAGTGGGCATCGTGCAATTTATCTCTGACCTTAGCTGATTGCATGTTTACTATAATGTACTTTATTTTACAGATATCTTCCACACTCATTTCAGCAACCAAAGCGACCAAGTCAAGCTAGTAAACTGTCTACAATAAGATCAATTTTATTCGGCAATAATACATAGCAATGGAATGTTATGAAAAGTTCCACAAATGCCAATCATTGTAATACATGTATATGCAATTCACAAAATAAATATTATGACCACTTGTTATTTTCATCAAATATCGCGTCAAATCATTACCACGAATGACTCGGTATCAAGCTTAGATACAACTTTCGAGAAAATGAAAGACTGTAGATGACAATAAGGTTCAGTTTCGTCTGTCTGACAATGGCACAATGAAGTCTACAAAATTCAGTTCTCTGTGAACTTCAAGAAAACCAGCTACTACTTCACAAGATCGCTCGCCTTATTCGTAGAAAAGGACAAAATAATACTCCTACGAAAGTGATGTGCTTTGCGTAGGTTCATTGTGAAATATATTGCATGTTCCAAACCACTAGCATTTTTGGAGGCATAAAAATACCTGCGTATCTATTTGGAGTCTTCGGGTTCTTATGTTTGATTGTTATTCCATTATCATCTGCATATGGTGTGTATGTTTCTCAACTTAATCGATGTGCAGGTAATAATTAAGTAGTGATTTTAGTACACCGATACTTCTATATCGTATGATCTGTTTTCAAATCGAGGAAAGCTACTAAGAAACAACTCGATATCGCATGGTTTTGAACAGTCATTTTTAAAATCAGCATTATGCAAATTTTAAAGTCGTTATAACGATCTAGTGTGTCAATACAATCCGTGTGGAATTAGTGAGATTCATTGCTGTTCGTTTTGTACTTTTCAAATCTTTTCCAAATCAATCGCTATAAAGAGTAAATAATATGGATATACCAGAGGTGGGACGAGGTATCTAGCCACCATGTGCCCATTGTCTTGATCGGATAAACAGGGACATTTGCAGTCTAAATTAGTGTATAAAGTACGGCCTAACAGTTGGTGAGAAACACGTCAGACAACGTTTCACCACATGCCAGATTGTGTTGGCAAATTAGATCTTTATATTTGCAATACTGTAAAAGTGGATATTTACGCGTGGGGGAAATTTACACTAATTACGCGGTCACGTAATGAGCGCGTAAATTTCCCCCACGCGTATACATATAAATAGCATATATGTTATACATTTCATTTAGTGACCGCGTATTTTTCCCCCACGCGAAATGTTGGGCATGGAAAAACGCGTACTTAACCCCCCGCGTAAATAACCACTTTTACAGTATGCTGACATTAAACCTGATTGTTCTAACCCTTTCGACATCAGCTAGTTTTGTCAGTAGTCTGCCTCAATCTAAGATAAAACATAATT
This sequence comes from Ostrea lurida, assembly GCA_903981925.1. Taxonomy (NCBI): domain Eukaryota; kingdom Metazoa; phylum Mollusca; class Bivalvia; order Ostreida; family Ostreidae; genus Ostrea; species Ostrea lurida. Next base: position 4,281 of record CAJDSM010027208.1, on the reverse strand, counting down.
ATAATACGCAGAACAAACTCTTGCGTATCGCATATGTTGAGAAACATACACACCATAAGTACATGTAGCTGATAGTATGGGGAATTGACGATAGGGAAACTTAATCGTCCCTTTTCTCATAAAGTTGGGTTGATTGTTTGCCGATGGTTCCCATGTTCAATGAAATGACTAAGTACGAAGCAAATGTAGAAAACTCTTCAGTGTCTATCATTTCGATTTCATTTAGATACATACATGTATAACTGAAAATTATCAATAGATGTAAAGCAAAGATACGAACAGGTTTATAATTCTCGTAAGTTCCAAAGTAGAATACAAAAACAAGGGTTGGGCAAACACGAGCCCTGGACACACCACAGAGTTGGATCATGTAGCCTCAGGAGGAGCTAAGCATCACATGGACCGGTCACACCAGCCGTGAGCCCATAATCAGGTAAACGGAACGATCCATAGTCAAATCAGTGTGTAAAAAACGGCTGAACAATGACTATGAAACGTCGTCGATACTCCTGTAGAAGATTTTGAATGGAATGGGGATTTATAACAAACAGTGATCAATCTCATAAGACCTAAACGGAATACAAAACAATAGCTGGACTAACACGGAATTCTGGATGAATTTTTCCTCGTAAGAATATAAAAAAAGACGATCAGCTGAACAGAAACACAATTCATGCCCATGTGAATTCATAAAGTCCTGATCACCAACGACGATGAAGATATTGTCAATGAGGAACTCCATCATCGTTTTAGTATCGGTCTCAGAAAACTTGTGCACAGAAACAGAGTGGTGTTGAAAGACATATTTTTTTATGACTGATCACTAGATGAATATTACTCTTTTCCATTTTTGTTAAAAAGCACCTCTCTGTAATATAATAAAAATGCCTTTGATTTATCGTGCGAAACGGTCGTATAAAGTATTGAAAAGTTACGTTTTGATGTTGTTGATTTGAGAAAAGTTTCGTAATAATTGTTTTAAAAGCCACATTTAATTTACACCTGTTATTGTACACAAACAATAAGGTAGGGGAGTTGGTAGATTATTTACTAAATCCAGCCATGTATATTTCTTTTCTAGGATTTTATGTTTTGGTTATAGGTGCAGCAGTTTTCTTCCGGCTTCTCAGCTGTCAATATTTAGTTTCTTCCGGCTTCTGTTGTGCACCAAGTGTATATAACTCTGATATGCAACTTATAAAAACGAATTTTACATTTCCTCGTTTCACAATAACCACTCTGGGCTGTCACTTACAGGTTACCAGTTGCTAGTCTAATGACTAATAATCACAATTTGCATGTGCAGACATTAATTGATAGTTTACCCAGAGGGGATATGATATCCACACGCCTAACCCCACATATTTTTGCTATACGACTTATAAAATGATATGTGTCAAACTATCGATATGTGCTATACAAATAGGCGAAGGTAACATCGTGTTAAACGTAGTTGATTCCTTTAATTATCTGTTTCAAGCTATCTGTATTTCCTACATGATTAATTTCCTTACATATATATCAAACCATCAGTATTGAGTGAAGAATTATATCGGTGTATTGTTCGTCTACATTAACTAGAAGTAGTACAAAAAGGTGAAAATTACGAACAGCGATTAATCCTATAAGTCCTAAACAGAATGCGGACTCAGAGGTGGGCAAAGTTTGACCCATGGATATGCATGTACAGGAGGAGGGATAGAAAGCATACCCTGATGACTGATCACACTCACCTTGACGTTTTTTTTTTATCTTGATCATATAATGATCTCGTTTAATTAAAGTCATCATTTCGTAAATTTTACGGTCGCTATAATGACCTACGAGTAGTATGCGATTACAGATTGTGGCTAAGTCATATGTTGACTGATTTGTTTCATACCCTTTGTTAGACTGTCATTTTCGTACAAGGTTTGACAACGGATAATCCCGTTTACCTTGTTTTGACTAAGGGCTCACGGCGTGTGTGACCGGTCAACAGAGGATGCTTACTCCTCCATAGACATGATCCTGCCTTCGCTTTTGTCGGAGGTCCGTGTTACCCTACGCTCGACTTTGTAGATATGTGTTTGATACTATAGAATTGAACTCCCTACATGCATAGTTCGATGATTATCGATGTTGTCCAGAATAGATGAATTTGTAAAATATGTATGGTAAATCTTTATATTATTCCTAAAACTTTTTGCGTACAGAGGCTTAGTTAACATAATAAGCACCACTTTACTAGATATGTTTTTAAAAAATACATACTAATAGGAAGAAAAGTTTTCTCGATAATATTGAAGTTTTTTTTCTTCCTCTTCCTATAAATCATCAAGATTGTGTATAGCACCTAGTACTGTGAGATTGTTTGATAACTGACTCATTGTTTGGAAATATTATAAGTTTTTTCTTTTGTAAAATCAAGAATGTGGAACAAATAGATGGCTTCCCCCGTTTCTAATTACCACGGCAAAAATGTTGCTAGCCACTAATTATAAATATCTGTGATTTTCTGTTTGTTTTCATGATTGTTATTCAACTTGGGATATTTTACTTAATATCGACTCTAATGGCAGACTAAGAAATACATTATATGATAATCTTGATGACTTTGACTTTGCAATCGTCAACTTTCCATTGTTATGTAGTAATGTACCACTATCACCTGCTTATGGTGAGTATGTCTCTCAGTTGATTCGATACGCCAGGGCATGTCATGCGTATGAGGACTTTTAGTGCGAGACCAACAACTAAAACCAAAAAGTTGATATTGCAGGGTTAAATCGAATCTTGTTTAAAGTAATCATTTAGCCAAATCTACGGTCGCTATAATGACCTTGTTTGCGATTACAAATTATCACTAAGTCATATGTTGACTGATTTGTTTCATACCCTTTGTTAGACTGTCATTTTCGTAATAGATTTGATGACGGGTAATCCGGTTTACTATGTTTCGACAACGGGCTCACCGGGTGTGTGACTGATCAGCAGAGGATGCTTACTCCTCCATGGCACCTGATCCTCTCTTCGCTTTTGTCGGAGGACCGTGTTGCCCTACACTCGACTTTGTATATATGTTTTTTGGGACTATGATTACGATTAACACATTGATTACTTCACCATTTTATATTGTAAACGACAAAAATCTAGGTGAAAGATTACACATCTAATTGAAGTTGAGTTTTCGAATTATATACTCTATTGTCAAGTTTTTAAAGACATTTCGGGAAGATACTTGACAAGACCGCTGTCCAAGACATTGAATCTGATGGCTAACATAAGATATACATTTATCTTACCACATTAGAGATTAACATAAACTACAGTTAGCCAAGCTAAGCCCGTCAATACGGATACAAAGGAAAGAATGATTTCTTCCTTAAAGGGGCATGGACACGTTTCAAGCAAAGGTAAGTAAGGTGTTTAGATTTTAGATTTTTCAATTTTTTAATGTTTTACATTGCTCAACTTTAGGGTATTCTAATGATCAGTAAAAATTTTTAACGTTCATTTTGTTGGTTATAAGTGAGATACAGCATTTTACAATTCTTTGCTATGTAAACAAGCCATCGATCCATGTTTTGTTCTCCTTATATTGAATTATGCTAGTATCACGTTCCACTTTAATGCAGATTTTTTCAAATTACAAGTTCATTCTGAAACACAATTAAATAGTATTCTATGTTTTCTCACATCTAATTTTTGTTTTGTTGAACATGGTATTTCCTGTGAAGCATTCTGTTATGTAAATGTATAAACAAGACTTGCAGCCTTTTGTTTACATTTAAAGGTCCGTAAGTGCTCTTCTCACTTGAAACTCAACAAATGACGTTGAAATTTTTGTGACCATTAGAAATACCATAAGTGAGCATTGTAAACATTAAGAAAAGAAAAATCTAAAACCTAAACATTTTTTTAGCTCAAAAACGTGTCCAATGCCCCTTGTAAACCCAACCTTTTTTCTTTCGCTGAAACTTGCCAACATTTAAAGGGAATACAAGCTGCCTATTTTAACTACATCACAATAAATAAATGCTTGCAATAATTTTGTTAAGTCACCTGAAAGTATTACTATTTTTCGAAAATTACACAATCGTATTCGATCGCGTTTTCAAAGATTCAATAACATTGTGCTCTAATTATTTTATATTTATTTGTGGAGTCCACAAGGTAAATGCTCTCCTCTCTCTTGAATAGCGCCGCCTTCTTTTGTAACCACTGACAACGCAATCTCATTTAGAAACGCTAAACAAATCGACATAGCATCACAGAAGCGATAGTTTATATCTCTCCAAA
>CAJDSM010027207.1:0-16920 GCA_903981925.1 Ostrea lurida | reverse complement strand
TTTGTACGTTACCAATAAAGTATATGTATATAAAACTGTAGATCATATTTTCTGTATTTCATACCTTTTTTATTTGTTCAAACATGTCTAGAAAGAAATATTTTTTTTGGTAATATAAACAATGATAAAATTGATGACTAAATTAGAATACCAGCTTACTCATCTATGTTTGATATTTAATACACGTTAACATTTATATCAACTTGTATTGTGTTTGAAATCAGTGATTGTATTAACTCCATTTGTTCTAAATATCAAAATGACAGTTGTATTATATTTGACTTCCGGAATGGTTAATGGTTTCATCATCGATGTATTATTGTTTTGAAAGAATTGTAATTTATTCATTTAAGTAAATCGTAAAATAGCAATACGGCATTATAGGATTTAAACATTTATCGATATGTAAACCCTGGGCATTTTACTCACAAACTTAATAAGAGAAGCTAAAATGTTTAGAGTTTGCACGTCGATAAATTCGTTCATCATATTATTTGGAAACTTCTAGTACATTAAGTATGTACGATTACAGAAAGTTTTCGGATTTAACAATGTGTAAATTCTCGTTTAGCTGTAATTTTGTCCAATCAAAACATTTGTAATAAACGGTATTGGAATTATTAATTGATTAAGTTGTGTTTATGGCAGTTTTATTTCATTTAACTGTATATAGCAATATGATATGATTTAGCTAAATAAGACAATGGCAGCATGATATTATCTAACTGTACATAATAACGGCAGTGTCATATCACTTAGCTATATAGAACAAGCATTCTGAGAGTATTGCATGCATAGCAATACATGTCCCCTACGATTACAAACCGTTTTGACGCAACAATATCTTAATTGCATTATAGGCTCTACATATATGGTAAGAGCCAGGAATGGAGCAAGGACCATGAAGTCAGTGCAAAAGAATTATTCAAAACTAAACTCGAACTTGATCTGTAACCGGGTTATGCGAAAGCAATGTATCCGAAAACAACTGAGTATTCTGCAACAGTGAGAAAAAAGGCGGAAAACTGATAATATGAAATTTTCTAAGTCCAAGGGCCATAACAACTCAGTGAAATATAGATCGATCGAACCAAAACCGAACTTGATCTGTATCTTGGTATGGTGCGAAGCAATGTACCCAAATATAATGAATACTGCGCATTGAGAAAAAAGATTGCGGAAAATCTGATAATTCTATAAATTTTCTAAATCAAGGGCACTAACTCAGTGAAATATGATCGATCGAAACCAAACTCGAACTTGATTGCGTAATCTTGTAATTGAAAGCAAATGTACCAAATGATGAAATGAAATCGCAAGCATGAGAAAAAAAGTGCGGAAAACGAAATTGATGAAATTTCGTAATGCCAACGGCGCATATCACAGTGAAATAATGGATCGATCAACGCAAAACTCGAACTTGACCATCTAACTGGTATGTTGACAGCACTGTACGAAAATATCAAATGAAATCTGCAAGCAGTGAGAAAAAGTGGTCGGAAAGCTGATAATTAATGAAATTTCTAAGTCCAAGGGCCATAACCAGTAATATGGATCGATCGAAACAAAACGAGCCTGGATCTTATCTTGGATGTGAAGCAATGTACCAATATCAAATGAAAACGTCAAGCAGTGAGAAAAAAAGTGCGAAAACGATTACAGACGAACGGAAAGACGGACGGACAGAACGCAGACAAGACGGACAGACGCAGACAACAGACGGACGGAGTGCAAACCTAAAGTCCCTCTTCGTCGGTAGGGGACTAATAACAACACTATGGTATTATCTCACTGAATAGTATATAAATGACAGTAAAATAGGTATCCACTAAATGAAATAATCGCAGTGTATATGATGTTATCTAATAAAAAGGGTATGATATCATATAACTAAAAAGAATACTTTAATGCCAATATGATGTTTAATGCCAGTTAGTACATGTATAATGACAGTTTGATATTTTCTAACTAAATATAATAACGACAAAACGATATTACTAGTATTTAACTAAATAGTATCTGTAAATTCGGTGTAATATTAATTGGATAAATTCTATAATGTTGATAATATTTAAATAATTAAACGAAAATCAGTAACATGATTTATTTAATCTGATTGCATGCAGACTGGTATGCTTTTATTTAACTAAATATTAGAATGATAGAATGGTATATCATTTATCTCAAGGGTATGATTTTTTTAAAATTAAACAACAGTACAACAAAATGGTATCATTTAATCTAAATGGCATGATTTTATTTAAATAAAAATTAGTTCGATAGAATAGTAATACTAAATGGTACAAGATTTCAGCATATGATATTCTCAAACAATAAAAGAAAAATAATATTGATATATTTTCTATATTTTCTACATTAAATGATGAAACAATATTTTGTACTGAACATCATATTTAGAAAATGCACGTAATTCTTTTTTCATGGAGTGAGGTGATATAAATGTTAAGAAATAGAGAGAACACAGAATCAAAATTACTGAAAGAAAACCGCACCAATGATTTCTATAATCGTTATTTCATTAACAGGAACAGGGAGAAAAACAATTTCATTTATTCATTTCATTATTTATTTATTTTATCATTATTGCTACTACTATTGTTATTTTGGAAATCCAGTTCAAACACTTTTACACACACTAGAAAAAATTTTGACATGTCACACTGTGTGAAATGAATGAAGATAGCACAACATAGGTAACACAAGGTATATTGTTTGTTGAGAGGGCCAATAGTAAGTGATTCGAACTGAAAACATTGTTATTAGATAAAAAGGGGGCAATAGTGTGTTAGCCGCCTTTCTTTTGGTTTTGTAGTGGTGTAGTTCATACAAGAGTGACTCATGACAACATTCATGTTAAAAAAAAATTAATGCATGCAAGTGTAGTTATGTAATCGCCTGTATGTTTGTCAGTGTCTTTTTCTATCAGCTTGTCTATCTCTCGACCTGCAGTTAGACCGGACTACATGCCAGTTATTCTGCACCAGTTAACGATTCGAGTCATTTATTCTCCAATGTAACACAGTCCGTGGATGTTTTTGTATGTACTAAGATATCAACGATTTGCCACCCCGTTGTTCCTGTGGGGATAAGCGGATTTAGCTCGTAGACCGCCCTCATTTATTCGGAAATGCGGATGACAGGGCGTGATTTTACGTGAAGCATTTATCGATCGGGGTAGCTACACAAAAAGCAATGCTCGATATTGATCTGTCAAATAGTGAGGTGTTACGTTCACCCGTGTGAATGACTGGGAAGGCTAATTAGTTCAGACTTACGTGCAGTTTAATTCCAACACGTCTCGTTTATCAGGTCTCCATAAATTCCTGGCGTTGGGGACTAAGAACATCAGGGTTGTTTTTTTTTGTACTGGCCGTACATTAGTCAAGTCTGAGGTATCTTGCGATGTAAATTAAAAGTGAGATGCAGCTAATTAAATGCATCCAACTCCTTTTACCGTTTTCGGTACTCCTTACAATTAATGTAATTTCAATTGAATGAATTCAGAAGCATTTTTCAAAAATGATTCTTATTATCTTTTTTTGTTTCTTTATTTTTTTTTTTTTTTTTTTTTTTTTAGAAAAGATGCCGTACAACAAGACTTTTAGTTGAATATTTGTTTCAGTGTTTATATTATATAAGATTTTGATAAAACGAGATCCTGATGTGTGTAATTTTATTACTATTATGCCAAATGACTTTCTATCGAAGCTAGCTTGCCTTGACCGACCCCCCCCCGCCGCCCCGCCCCCCCCCCCCAGTTTCATTCAAGGAATGTGAATGATGGATGTATGGTGTGTTGTGATGATGATGTTCATCTTAGTATTATGTTTTATTTTTTAAACTGGCTGGTCGCACTCGTGGATATAATTTACATCTCCGGCTCACTGTGAAAATTTCATATCATCAAAATTCATTATCCCTATATTCTCCAACAAAAGTAAAATTTTTCTCCTCACTAATAAGTAAATATTTTTTATTCATCACAAAGGAGACGATTTCTTACTATTCGAAATTTATCTATTAAGATTTTCATCAGAGTACATTCAGTTTCAGGAGTTAGTTATTAACTATAATTACTTATGCAAAACGTATCTATTTTTAGCGTGGTTTCATTTATGGAAAGGATGAATCTAATTGGATTGTATTAATTTTTTAAAATGATTATGAATGTTTGAAATATCATATCTTGTTAAAATTCAAACTGTTGATAACTTTATTCTTGTGGACGCTTAGCAGCTGTGTTGAAACTTTACAAATTGTTGTCTTAAGTGGTGGTGTTGTTCTTTTGCTTCAATACGCTAAATACGATACAGTCGCACATATTCAGATCTAGGGCTGCTCTGTGGGTGTTTTTTCTCACATTAGGATGTTAAAGTAATAATTTTCTGCTTGTCGAATCTTGTTGGTGGTTTGTGTGCAAGTTAGTGTGCGAGACATTTCTGTGCCAATATCATTTGACTTTGCAGGTTGTATATGGATATTATGCGGACTAATAAGATATAAACAAGATTTCTCATCTACTCAAAAATAAGTAAAATTTCTTATCTCCTCACAAATAAGTAAAATATCTTATTTCATCTCACTTTATCACAAATAAGTAAAAAAAAATTCATTTCACCGCAAATGAGTAAAAATTTATCATTTCATCACAAATAAGTAAAATTTCTTATTTCCTCAAATGAATTATTTCAACAGAAAATGTAGCAATTGTATTTGTAAATATATATACACATTTTGACAAAGCGTTGCAGCTGGATACCCATGTGAATAATAAATGCACATCATACACAAAATATGTTTGCTGAATGCACATCATACACAGAATTTGTATGCATGCTGAACGAGTATGAATTTAAAACTCTGCACTTTGCAAATTAAACAAATTTTCTGAATTCAAAAATTTTCTTCGGTCAAAAACTTCACATTTTAAAGCAATATATAAAATGAAGAAAATTATTGTCTGGCGAATTTGCAAGAACACTTCGCCGGATAGCGCCTAGTTCCTTTCAGGTACCAATGCTCTTCACCATTGTGAATCAGGAAACGAATCGTCACTGGAAATCACATTCAGAAACGTTCGGCAATAGTCTCGATGTTAAGGATATTTATCCGTATACATCATCCCATTGTAAATATGGGGAAAATAAATACAAATTTAAAGCATTTTATAATAAACTCTTTCAATGGGGTTGTTAGCCACCCTAAGATTAAGTGAATACAATGTGCTTCCAATGTATGTGTGTGTGTTCTTGTATCAATGGTTTAAACTACTTACATGTATAAATGATATGTGCACTTAATCAATTACTGTCGATTGTAATTAATTACTTTACAAAATTAATTGTAAATTAATTGATTATTAGTATAATTATGTGATTGACCCCATCTCTACTAACGTTACATGTACATACATTATCGTAAATTTTAATATTAGCACAATATACAAAGATTGAAATGTTGCCATAATCCGGGTCTTGCGAGATTTTAAATAAAATCATAGTAGGACTAAACGTATACGAGCATGCGTATTGAATGAAGACATTTAATATTTGAATGAACATATTTAGTATTTAAGACTTTTAATATTTGAATGAACATTTTTAGTATTTGATTGAATACATTTAGTTTTTGGTTGAACATATTTACTATTTGAATGAACGTTAACACAATTAATATTTGGTGTGAACTTCAAACTATCCCTGCTGGAATGTACACTATTATAGTATTTGATTACTTAGCATGTACATGGCAATGAACTTAAACTTTGTATTCAAAAACAAAGAAAATAATCAAAATAAAATCAAAGAAATTTGTACATCAATATTGAACAAATTCAAACATTTATCAGGAATTTGATTTTAAGTACGTTTAGTTATATTAAGAGATCAAAATCCCCATATAGTAAACATTCAACTATTGCGCATGACATGCATGTATAATTAGGGTTAATCAGTTATATGCGCCATCTACTTTCCTATCCGTATCACGTTAATTAACACAGTGAATATAAAATTAACACACGTAATTCATTCTCGGTATAAACATTTTAGTTCTCATAGGCATATGGAATCCAAAATAGTAAAAATAATTTCAAATTGTTACATTTTTTTTTCAATCGTTTCGTTATAATTTTTTAAAACTCACACTCAGTGAAGAATTAAATGAATTTCTTTTAAGACCCCCTTCTAGACGCCCCCCTGAAAAATGGGAGAAACAAATGGAAAAAACAGTTCGGGGGTTCACCCCTATGAAACAAAAATACTTGATAGACGCCTTTTCACCACAAATACCCGCCCCGCCCAAAAAGCTCCTGCCCGCAAAACCCTGTTTTTCTATGGAAAGACCTCTCGCAACGTTTTTTGTAAACATCAATTGATTCCCCTTTTAAAAATTAGCAAAGATGACAAAGACCCGACCTCCCCCCGTCAACCGTGTTCCATGGTCGAAAAACGAAAAAAAATTGATACACCCGGTGGGTCAATCGTAAAAGGGTTTTTTTTTAACAAGGGGCCCGCCTTTGAAGTGCAATCCAAAGGAAAGCTCTATGGTACAACAGAGGGGGAACCCACACTTTCCCCTTGAAATTCAAGCAAATTGGATTGGGCCTGCACCCGTTTAATTAACCTGCCACAAAACTACCTTGTTAAGTAAGATCATCCTTCGCTAATCCAACGGCCCTCTATTTAATCTTTCAAAGTTTAAAAGAGTTGCCCTCATTTACCTTTTTTCCCTTTGTTTAGAGAAAGACAACGTAAAATTTAAAACTTTTCCACGTAAAACCATGTAAATTTTCTGTCAAAGTGGGGGGGTCCTGGTTTGGAAATCCCTTGTTTAAAACTACATGTAAAAAAATATATTAATAAAAAAACCTACAATGTAAAATTGTAGTAACGAGGGTAACAATAACGCTGTTCAGAAAAAGACGGAATTGGGGTTTTCCATACTTTTGAAAAATTTTATATTTTCGTTTAGATTAGGAAGTTTGTTTTGGGTGCTGTTAAAATGTGGGGTGGCCCGTGGTGTTAATTTTTGTTGTGAAAATGGGGTGCCAACGTTGGGTTTTTTTTCAATCAACCAAGTATAAAAAGATTTTAGATAAGTTTTTGCCCCTCAATTTATATAGTTTTAACATGCATGTTGTTTAACTAGTTGAAAGATTTAATTTTATTAGTATCATTTGTCCCAGCACTTTTAAGGAGTTTTATATTATTCGCAAAAATTTGGGAATTCCCCTCACCCCCGCTTTTCTCACTTCTTTCTTTTTTCATTTTCTCTTGAAAGCATGTTTTCCATTTTAAATTTTTCCCGGATTTCAATTGCCCGCCAAATTCCTCCAAAGAATCCTGGTTTCACGAACAATTCGTTGGAAACAAAAAAATGCGGCCCGGTGGTCCAGCAAAACCGTTCCACCACACACGTTCACATCCGCTGGTTTGGGCCCATGTTTTTCTCTTATGGTTTTTTCATGTCCCCTCAAGGGGCAAAGCTGTTGTGTTTTCCCATATAAATTTTAAAGATTCAGAAAAAGCCCGGAAATTTTAATGGTTTGGCCTGTCAATCAACCAATTTGAAAATTTCGAATCTTGGGTGTTAAAATGAAGAATAATAGCTTGGAAAATTGAATGTCCCTGTTCCAGGTTCAAAAATCAAAAAACGAATGTCTAAATACTTCTCCCCATTCCTTTTAAAACCACATTTGTAGACATTTTCCAAAGGCAAAATGCTTGAGAACAGGTCCCCCCCGTGAACCTTCAAAATAAACGATCTATACTATTAATTCTTTTTTTTTTTATTTTTTTTTTAAAAAAAGGTAACAAATTTCTAATAAAACGTTACTACCCCAATTTGTTTAATTTAAATCAAATAGAAAAAAACTTTCAAGATGAAAAAGACAATTTTGGGGGGGTAAAAAAACAGATTATAATTCTATAATTCTTTTAATCGATTCTTGATCTTGCGGGACTGACTTTTGGTTTAATACATCAACAAATATTTTTTTTTTAACAATGGGTGTTTGCGGTCGGCGGAGCCCCGGGGGGGTTTTTGCAACACACCCTTGGTTCTGGGTTTAAGAACTAGGCCTCCTTTCTGGCCCCCTCCCGTTAACCTTAAACTTCCCCCTTCTTTTAAAGCGGTCCTTGGTCAATCACCTTTTTGATTAATTGGTTTTTAAAAAATTGAGTTAATGATTCATTTTTGTTGGCCCATCCGAAAAAAAGAGGTTCCTTTGGAAAATGGACCTTGGATTCCCGCCGTTGGTCCCTGGGTTGGGTGGGGGATCGGAGACTTTCCAAAGCAAAATCAAAAGAAAAGGCGGTGGCAAAGAAAGAAGGCCCTGAAAGCTCCTTAGTTTAAACGGGAAAAGATTAAAATGAGGGGATAAAAACCAGTGGTTTTCCTGTATATATTAAAAACTAAAAACGAAACGATTTCCATGTTTTTGGGCCACTAATTGAATTACAGTTTTTAAAATGTAACACAATTAATAAATAATGTCCTTTAGATTGTGCAAGAGGAATACCTTATTTGGAAACTTGGTAATCAAATTTAATATTTAAAGTTTCTAAGTAAATCTCGATTAGAAAAATTAGAAAAAAAATAAAAGGAAATTTATTTTAAAGTCCCCCCGGTTTTAAAAAAATGCAAAAGCCAACAAATACAACACAAGCTTCCAAAGAAGAACAGCTTTTTTTTTAAGGGAGCCCGACATCCGGAATTAACCTGAAATGATTAAGGAAAAATTAAAAACTAAGCAGCTGGCAAATGCATACAAATAAAAGATGAAGCCAACACACAAGGCGGAAAATTATTTTAAACATCAAAACAAAGTAAATAAAACACAGAACTGTGTCCCCAGAAAATTTATACTAGGGCCCCACAGACAAGCCATATATGGGTTTTATTTATTTTAAAGTTTGTTGGCAAAGCACTAAAAGTTATGGTAAAATAAAAATTTAACTTCTTTGCCTTTTTTTTTTCAAAAAAAATTTTCAGGTTTAACTTGGTAATGTGTTTCAAACGGAAGCGTCTACTAACAAATTAAGACGTGTGTCCTTTTTTAAGAAAATGAAATTGCGGGCGGGCCTCCTTTCACCGATCCGCCAAAAACCCTATAAACGCCGCTTGGTTTTTAATAAGTGGCTTTTCACGATTCTTTCACAACTCCTTCTACCTTGGTGTTAATCAGTGCCCTCACAAGAAAATTCCGCAACTCCTCAAAAGCGTGTTGAATAGTGCCTCACGGAAATTCGCAAAATTAATAAAGCGGGGTGGTTAGTAAGTGGGGCCTCAAACCGGAATTTCGCAAACTTATAAAAAAGCGGTGGTTAGTAAAAAGTGCCTTCCCCACGAATCCGCACCTATAAAGCCGTGGTTAAAAGTAAAGTGCTTTTCACCGGATCCGGCAACTATCAGCGTGGGTTACGTTTAGTGGGCCTCACGTCGCACTATAACAACAGCGTGGTAAAGTTCAGTTTTGGGGGCTTTTCCAACGCCCACTCCTTAATAAAGCGTTGGGTTAGTGTTTTGCCTTTCAAACCGATCGCAGAACTAATAAAGCAAGCGGTGGGTTTAAATAGTGCTTTCACGGATCGCAACTATAAAAAGCGTGTTTTTTAAATAGTGGGCTTTCCTAATTTAAGGCGTTGTTAAAAAGTGGCTTTCACGATCGGCAACTATAAAAGCCGTGGTTAAATAGTGGCGCTTTCCCACGAATCGCAAACTAATAAAAAGCGTTGGGTTTTGTAGTTGCTTTTTTTCACGATTGGCAACTAATAAAGCGTGGGTTTTTGTAAGTGCTTTTTTTCAACGATCGCAACTAATAAAGCGTGTTTGTTAAGTGCTTTCACGTCGCACAATAAAAAAAAGCGGTGTTTTGTAAGTGCCTCCACCCGATCCCGCGCACTATAAAGGCGGTGTTTTTTTGTCAGTGCTTCCAACTGATAAGCCGTGGTTAATAGTGCCTTCACGTGGAGAATCTCACTAATAAGCGTTGTTTTTGATAGTGCTTAACGATCTTCTTATAAAGCCGTTGTTTTTTGATAAGTGCTTTTTAAAAAACTGCATCCTCTCCTATATAAAGCGGTTTGGTTTAATCAGTGCTTCACGATGGCACTATAAAGCCCGTGTTAAATGGTGGTTATCACGATGGAAAACCCTATACAAGGTTTGGGTGGTTAATAGTTTGCCTATTCAACTGAATGGGAACTTTTAAAAGTTGGGGTTTAAATATGGCTTCAAACCTAATAACAGGTGTGTTTTTTAAAATTAGTTTGCTTCACTATTAAGGCGTGTTAATAGGTGCTTCACACGATTGAACATCTATAGAAGTGTTGGGGTTAATAGTGCCTTTCACTATAAAGCCGTGTGCGGTTAATAGTTGGCTTTTCCCGACAATTTGAAAAACAACTTTAAAAAAAGTGTGGGGTTTATAGTGGGGCCCTTTCCTTTAAAATATAAGCGTGTTTAATAGTGCCTTCAACGCATGACAACTATAAAAAGTGGTGGTTTAATAGTGGCTTCACTTTACAGGCCGTTGGGTTTTAATACCTGCTTCACGGAAATTCGCACTATAAAGGCGTGGGTTAAATAGTTTGTAAATTCCACAAATCGGCCACTTATTAACCGCGTGTTTTTAATAGTGTTGGAAAAATTCCCACAATTTCGCAATACTTATTAAAGCCGGGTGTTTATATGTTGCTTTTCAAACCGATGGCACTTTATAAAAAGGCGGTGGTTTATGTAGTGCTTCAGCGATGGCCAACTACAAAGCGGGTTGGGGATTTAAATAATGGGCTCCACGAACGCATACTAATTAGTGTTGTTTTAATAGTGGGCTTTCCACGGAATGGCAAACTTTTATAACAAGTTGGGTTTTAATAAGTGGGTTCACTATAAAGTGTGGTTTTATATGAGTGCTTCACTAAATAAAGCCGTTGTTTTTAAAAAATAGTGCTTTCATTATAAAGCCCGGGTTGGGGTTACTAGTTGCCTTCTTTCACAATTCCGCAAACTAATAATGCGTTTGTTTAATAGTGGCTTTTCCAACGATCTGACACTTAATAAAGCGTGTGATATGGGGCCTTTTCAAAACTATGAAGCGGTGTTTTAAATAGTTTTGCCCTTCAACATCTCACTATAAAGCGTGGGGTTTGATAGTGCTTTTAAAATACGATCTTCAACTATACAAAGCGTGTTTTGATAGTGGGGCTTCCACCGAAAATTTCTCTCCTTTATAAAGCGTGTTTAATCAGTGCTTCCCACGGAAATTGCGCACAAACTATAAAAACCCGCGTGGTTTTTTATAGTGACACGAACTGGCCAAACCTAATAACGTTGTTTTAAATAGTGGCTTTTTTTTCAAAACTGATTGGGTCACTAATAAAAGTGTTTAATAACAGTGCCTTTCAAACTTATAAAAGTGGGTTGGTTATTAGTTGCTATCAAATACAGAAAGCGTGTTTAAATAGTTGGCCTTTCCAAACGAAAAAATGCCATAAATCAAAGGTGTGTTAATAGTGGCTATCAACTATAAAGCGTGGTTTAATATGGCTTACATCAACGGAATGAAAAACTATAAAAGTGGGGTTTTAAATAGTGCTCTCACTATAACCGGTTTTTAAATAGTGAATTTTCACGATGCACTATAAGTGTGGTTTAATAAAATGCCCCGCTCACTTATGAAAGCGTTGTTAATACTGGCCTTTCAACCGATCGCAAACTATAAAAGCGTTGGTTTAATCGTGAATTTCCAAAATCGCAACTATAAGCCCCGTTGTTTTTTTATTATGTGGATTCCACATCGGCACTTATTTAAAAGCCCGTGTTTTTAATTAGTGCTTCAAACGAATGGCCACTATAAATTTCGGTGTTTAATAGTTTTTGCCTTCACGATGGGCAAACAACAAAGCCGTTGGTTTAAAGTGCTTCACGCGATTCGCACTATAAAAAGTGTGGTTTTAAAATAGTGCTTTTCCAACTTATAAGTGTTGATGTTTTAATAGGTGCCTTACTAATAAGCGTTGTTTTAATAGTGGCGCTTCACTATAAGGCGTGGTTAAATAGTTGCTTTACAATCGCCTAATAAAAGCGTGGTTAAATAGGTGGGCTTCATGATTGACACTAAATAAAAGCGGGTTTGTTGATATTTGCTCCCAACTATTTAAGCCCGGTGTTTAATAGTGCCCTTTTTCTCACGATCTCCCTTTTTCACTATCAAGCCCGTGGGTAATCAGTGCTTTTCACGCTTGGGCATATAAGAGCGTGGTTTAGTAAGGTTGCTTCAACGATTGGCAAAAACTCAAAAGCGGTGGTTTTTTAATAGTTTGGCCTTCAACGATCGGCACTCAAAAGTGGTGTTTAATAGTGCCTTCAACGGGAATGGCAAAAACTTTATAAAGTTGTGGTTATAGTGCTTCCACTATAACAAAGTGTGGGTAATAGTGGGCTTTCACTAAAAAAGCCCGTGTTAATAGTTTTTTCACACTCCCGCCACTATAGCGTGGTTAAAGTGGCTTTTCAAAACGGATGAACAAAACTTAATAAAGCCCCGGGTGTTTTGAAAGTGGCTTAAACGGATCTCACTATAAAAAGCGTGGGTTAATAGGTGTTTCACGGATAAACACAACTATAAGCGGGGTGGGTTGAAATAGTGCTTTCACGAAATTGACTATAAATTTAGCCGTAATTAATAGTGGGCTTTCCCACGGAATCGGCACTTAATAAAGCCGTTTTGTTAAGTGTTTGCTTAACTGATGCCACTATAAACGGTGGTTTTTGTAGTCCTTTCCACGGGATTTCGCCACTTTAATAAGGCCCCCGGTGGTTTTTTGTAGTTGCCTTTCCACGAAATCGCAAACTATAAAGCCGTGTTTAAAATAGTGGCTTTCGGGAAAAAATCGCCAACTTAAAGCGTGGGTTAATAGTGCCTTTCACGGATCTCCAACTAAAATTAAGGTGTGTTTTAATTAGTTGGCTTCACTTAATAAGCGTGGGGGGGTTAGTAAACTGCCCCTTCCAGAAAACCCGCAACGTAAAATTTAAAAAGCGGGTGTTTTTTAACTAGTTGCTTTTTCAACTTAGTAAACGTTGTGTTTATATAAGTGGCTGTTCATCGGGAAATCTCTAAACTATATTATTTATGTTTCTGTGTTTGTGGGTTTTGTTATGTGGGTTTTCTTTTTTTTTTCAAACGGTTATGACAACTATATTTATATGTGCTGGGTGGTTTTTGTAGAGAGAGTTGGGTTTTTGGCTTCCCATTCTATTAATTTCTTCATATCTGTTTCTATTTTTTAAGGCTGTTGTTTGAAATTATGTTGCTTTTTTGGTCGCAACGATTTGTGGCACTGATATAATTAATTAAGCGGTTGTTTTAATAGGTGCTTCAAAACGATGAAACACTATATAAGCGTTGTTGACAGAAAACAGTGGCTTTTTTCAACTAATTAACAAGTGTTGGTTATAGTGGCCTTTCCCCCAACTTTAAAGGCCGTGGGGTTTTAATTAGTGGCCCTTCACTATTTAAATATCTGTGGTTTTGATAATTATGTTGGGGGGGCCTCACGAAAAAATCTTCAACGTAATAAAAGCCCCGTGTTAATAGTTGCTTTCACGATGACACCTTAATAAAAGGCGTGGTTGGATAGTGCTTTCCAACAAATCCCCTCCAATTATAAGCCGGGTGTTAATAGTGCTTTCACGAATTGGCCTAAAATAAAGGCCCGTGTTAAATAGTGGCTTTTCAAACGGATGGGCAACTATATAAGTGTGTTAATAGTGGCCTTCAAAGAAACGTTGGCACTATAAAAGTTTGGGGGGTGGCCTTAATAGTTCCTTTCAAACTTTATTAAAGTTTGGTGGGTTAATAGTGCTTCCACATAAGGTGGGGTTGGGGTCACTGAGTGGCTTCATAAATTACAGCGTGGGGGTTAATATGGGGCTTCAACGGAAAATGGGCACTAATAAAAAGGTGTTTTTATAGTCCCTTTTCAACACTTAAATAAAGTGTTTGGTTAAATAAGTTGGCTTCATATAAGTTTGGGTGGTTAAATAGTGGCCCCCTTTTCAACAAATAAGGCGTGTTAAATAGGGCCCTTCCAAACAATGCGCAAACTATAAAGGCGTTTAATAGTGCTTTCCACGAAATGGGAACACTATAAAGGCGGGGGGTGGTTTGATGTGGCTTCACGATCTCAAAACTATAAAAGCCGTGTTAATAAGTGGGCTTCAAAAAATGAAATGGAAACACTATAAAGCGTTGGGAGTTTTTTTGAATAGTGGGCTTCCACAAATCGCACTAATAAGCCGGGGTGTTTTTTAATAAGTGCCTTCAACGAATGGCACTTTAAGCCGTTGTTTACTAGCTGGCTTTCCACCGATGGGCACTATAAAAGTGTGGGGGGGTTTTAATTAGTGCTACGATTTGGCAAACTAAAATAAAGTTTGGTGGTTAATTAAGTGCCCCTTTCACTATAAAAGTGTGGTTTTAAATAGTTGGTCCTATAACAGGTGGTTGTTTTATAGTGCCCTTAATATAAAAGCGTGGGTTAAATAGTGCCTTTCACCGACGCACTAATAAAGCCGGGTGTTTATTGCTTTTCAAAACGATGATCAACTAATAAAAGCGGTGTTGTTATGGCCTTCAAAACGGAATTCCCTACTATTTAAAAGGCCGTGGGTTTTTTAAAATAGTGCCTTTCACGGATGGCCAAACTATAAAGCGTGTTGGTTAAAAGTTAGTGGCCTTCAGATCGCACTAATTAAAAGCGGTGTTTTAGTAAAAGTGGCCCTTTCACCGAAATCGCCAATAACAGGCGGTGTTTAATAGTGGCCTTTTAATTTTTCCCGATTTCGCCACCTAATAAAACGGTGGGTTAGTTAAGTGCTTTCACAATCCCCTTTTCCCACTAAATAAAAGGCCCGGCCCCCCCCGGTGTTTAAAAGTCTTTCCAACAATCCGCAACTAATAAGCGGTGGTTTTTTAAAATGTTGGCGGCCTTTTAACGATCCGAAACTATAGCGGTTGGGTTTTTAATAGTGGCTCACGAATCCCCGCACTATAAAAGCCCGGTGTTATAGTGGCTTTTCAAAGATGGCCAACTTATAATAAGTTGTGCTTAATAGTCCCTTCAAACTATAAAGTGTGGTTTTTCAATAGTGGGCTTTCAAACTATAAAGTGGGGTTGGGTTTCCATAGTGCTTTCAACTATAACAGCCCCGCGTGTTTTATAGTGGCTTCAAGATGGCACCTATTAAAAAGTGTTTGGTTAATTAGTGGCTTTCAAAACTAATAAAGTTGGGGTGGGGGTTAAAAATAGTCTTTTCACTATAAAAGTGGGTTTGTTAAAAATAAGTGGGCCCCTTTCCACTTATAAAGCGGGGGGGTGTTTAAATAGTGCTTCACAATCGGGGCCAACTAATAAAAGCCGTTGTTAAATTAGTGCTCCGATGGAAAACAAAAACTATAAGCGTGTTTTGATTAGTCTCCAACGGATTCTTCAAAACATAAAGCGTGGTTAATAAGTGCCTTTCAATGAATGACAAAAAAACTAAATTACAGCGGTGTTTGATAGTTGCTCACGAAAAAATCCGCAAAAACTAAATATATTAGCGTATTAATAGTGGCTTTTCCAACGAATCGCAACTAATAAAAGCGCCGGTGTTAGTAAAAATGGCCCCTTATTCAGAAAATCGCAACTATAAAAGCCGTTGGTAATAGTGGGCCTTTCAAAAACGAATCCCGCCCAATATAAGCCGTGGTTTAATAGTTGGCCCTCTCACTTATTTTAAACGTGTTATAGTGGGCTTTCAACGATCTCAACTATTAAAAAGGTGGTTGGGGAATAAAGTGCCTTTCCACGAATCCTAAACCCTATAAGTGGGGGTTGTTAATAAGTGCTTTCACTTATACGTGGTTAGTAACTGCCTTTTCAACGAATTTCGCACTTAATATAAGATTGTTGATAAGTGGCTTTTCTAAACATTAAAACTATTAAGCCCGGGGGGGTTGGGGTTTTAATAGAGCCTTCCAAACCGATCGCACTATTTACAAAACGTGGTTTTAAATCGTGAGCTTCATTATAAAAAGCGTTTTAAATAGTCTTTCAACCGATCGCACTATAAAGCGGTGGTTAATAGTGGCTACAAATTCTCCACTAATAAGCGTGTTATATTGGCCTTCACGAAATGAAATCTAAGCGTGGTTTTTTAATATGCCTTCCAAGATTGGCAAAACTCAAAGCGTGTTTGAAAGTGGCTTTACGAAATAACTTATAAAGCCGTGGGGTTTTTAAATAGTGCCTTCACGATGAACTATAAAGCCCCGTGTGAAAGTCTTCCACATAAAGCGTGTTTTTTTAATAGTGGGTCATATAAAGTGTGGTTTTATAAGTGCTTTCACTAAATTAAAAGCGGGTGTTAAATTAGTCTTTTTTTATATATAACCGGTGTTTGAAGTGGCCTTCACGAAATTACTAATATAAAAAGCGTGGTTTTAATGTGGGCTTCTTTTCACGAATTGACACTTTAAAGCCACGGTGGGTTGAAAATAGTGCTTTCCACAATCGAACTTATAAGCGTGGGTTTTAACATAAGTCCCTCACGAAAATGGGCAACTATAAAGCCCGTTTGGGGTTTTAAAAGTGCTTTTACAACGATGGCACTAATAAAAAAGGTGTTGTTTAAATTAGGTGCTTCCACGGGATGGCCATAAAAGTGGTGTTTTAAATAGTTGCTAAAACTATAAAGGTTGGGTGTTTTAATTAGTGGCTTCACTATAAATGTGGGTTTTTTTATTAGTTGGGCTTTTGTTCACTAATAAAAGCCGGGGGGTTAATAGTGCCTCAGATTCGCCCACTAATAAAAAAGCGTGGTTAAAAAGTTGCTTCCACGATGGACAAT
>CAJDSM010027194.1:0-10592 GCA_903981925.1 Ostrea lurida | reverse complement strand
GGTCGGGAAGCCGGAAACACACATATTATTTTATTAGGCCTTATTCATCATGTATTGTTACCTGTCAGCAGATAAATCGAAGGATCCAGAATTACATTTCTCTATAATCGATGGATCTCTACAATATAAATGAAGAAATTAAAATAACATGATACACATGTGACAAAATAGATTCAACAGGAGCAGGAAAGTAATTTAATAGTGTACAAACCCATGAAACTCCTCCGGAATAATTGCTACACCCAAATCTGATCAAATCCATCCATATTTGATTCCATCTCCTGCTCTGCTACTTCTCTAAAATCATGACAATGCTTTCTTACTTTATGATGATTATTAGGAATCATACTGCATGTACAATTGTACATGTGTCTCATTGTAATTTAATTATATAGTATGAATAACACTTTTTACACAAATACCATAAAATACATACTGCATTTCTTCCACAAATGCCTTTTGACCCTCAGTCCTCATGTTTTCTTCAGCATACTTTCAATCATTGCTCCTGCCCGCCGTTCCATTACTTTCAAATTCTTGTTGTTAATTGGTGGAAGATTTAATGTAGCCAGAAAATTATTCATTTTCTGGGGTCCACCAACTGAATCAATCATTGCTATAAATAAAAACAGAATTTCACTAAGTGTCTAGCTCAGATGTACAGTATAACATAATCTCTCTCATTAATTTTGTTTTAAATGTAATCATTTGACTATGGTGATAAATTACCTGCACCGAGCTTGGTGTTGATGGAAAAACTGGGCATACCCTCTGGCCTTTGGCTTTCCCCTGCTTCTTCCATATGGAACCCTGTTTACATTGCCACAATATGTGCACTGACATATATGTAACCCGCGAGCCCCACTTTCATTTCTGCTTTTACTGTATGATCGGACAGATACAGAGGACCACAGAGACACTTTGCACAGCTAGACAAACCCTGCATCAAAACGTCAAATTCCACAATCCGCCGACCTTTCAGACAGGACCCTTGGCTCGACGTGTGATCTTCGCCGCCGCATTCAACTTGTTTATTCCAGGACAACACACCTGGCACCCGTTTAAGCTGTCACACATATGTCCCGACGAATAATTGTGCTCGATCTCTACATTTACACATGCAGCGGAATGTTGTTGGCGATTTTCAGGAATGCGTTTGAACGCCCGAGTTTGTTCCGCCTTCTCTCAACAGGCTCTCGTGACAAAACGTATGTCTCGTTCATCGAGTTTTAAGATATTGACCTAATTTATTTAAAATTGATTATGTTTTAGGTAGGAATTTTTAAAAACATTACGAAATTGCAATTTTAAAATAATTTATAATTATAAATCTCGTTAAATTTTAAAATTTCCGATGTTGTACGGTAAATACCGAGATCGGCCGACCTCCGCGGAGTCGAATTATGGATCGGATACCTTAATTATAAATAAGTGTTCCTAGACAGCCAACTACCCATTCAGGTGAAGGGACTTTCAGATTTACTGTTCTCGGTTAGCTCGACAAACCACGGCCAACTCCCCAGACTTAAAATAAATGTTCACCCTCTCTGGACAGACAAGAACAGCTTTTTTGTACCTTACAATAGCCAACTTATTGTTTTTCTTCGAACGTAACTGTCTTTCCTCGATTCCTAAATATAGCTTTTCAGACTAAAAGAATGTAGCGTTCGGAAACAATCGTACTTCTTCCTTAGATTTAAATTATAATCCCGATAGTTTCCGAAGATACACAATACGATAAACAATAAACTGATACACTGAAATCACGATATAGAATATGATGGACCCAATAAACGAAACACACGATAGAAAACAGAAAACCTGTTACACGAAACGGTAGGATGTACACTCACGATATGATATAAGTAGATTTATTCGGGTAAAAATCAATGATACAGGGTGATATCAATAGCACATTAAAATGACAAGAACATAATGAAATATAAATTCAAATGCAGATACAGTGGAATCATTTTAATTCGTGGGGGCCAATGTTCGTGGGTAACCAAATTTTTGCTGGTTCGTGGGGACGTAATTTCGTGGGTAATTGATAAATAATGCGAACGGCATAATATTTATTAAGATTGAAAGGAAAATAAAACATATTTCGTGGGACGTAAATTCGTGGGTAAGGGTGACCCACGAAATCCACGAACATTGGTCCCCCACGAACAATGATGATTCCACAGTAACCATATTAGGTAAAATATTATGCACATAATAAGACTAGATATATTTTTATAACGTATAAAGTTAACATAAAATGAAATATCTTTGTTAGCCCATTCATGAAAGTATGGTGCTAATTTCCAAAGGGGTTCTAGGATACACGCACAATAGAACACGATAGAAATGTCAAGAGTAACGTTGTGGGTAATGTAACAATATTACTTTATTATTATTATTTTTTAAAATTTTAATATTTATTTATTTATGTAATTATTTTTATTTCAAACTGATTGCTCAAAAGGGTCCCTCTGATTAAATTTTAGCCGTAGTACCTCACCATATTTATCTAACATGCCATATCAACTTAGTCCTGAGTAGTACAGGGGATGCTCTGCACTTGTCCTAATTCTCCTTCATTATCGATTTGTAAATTATTGCGTAGTGGTGCACGTGACAGACAACATGTTATTTATCGTTTGGATGATTTAAGACGAAATCTGTGGTTGAACGCGTCTAGATGTTTTAATTAGGACTTACGTGTTATTAGCTGTGATACCAACAGAAGTAAAGATTATTTGTTTTCAATATTGACAAAAAATGACGACCCAATGGAGGGATTGCAAGGTATGACTTTGTGTTCATGTGCTTTATTTTCATACCCGTAGATAATAGTTTAAACGCCTTACATAATGTTAATTGATTTAAACAGTGTTTATTTACTCTTTAAAAGTATGGTGCGTTGTCGGGACGATACTAAGTCCGTGCGGCTTTGATACACGATGTTTTGGTTTTTAAGGTTACACGCAACGTTTGTTATTTGTTATATTAATTTCGTAAAAACTCTTTTTAATAAAAATCATGGTATCCGTAGATATTCTTTGAGAAAAAATCAGACCATATTACCTGGGTTTTGGAAAAGATAACAAGTGATGAAAAATTTAATTTTCACAATTATTTATGCCTGAATTCGGAACACTTCTCTTTAAAGAAAGCAAATACAATGCACCTGTACATATACTCACCACAAAACATTGTCAATTGTTGTATAATATATTTTTATCATCATCATATAATTCTGAAGGAATTGAATGATGTTTCCGTTTTTTGTAACTTTTATTATTATTATTGGAAGTCTTCAATATTGGATATGCATGTCGAAAAAAAAAAAGTGAAATGTACGTTGCGTGTGCCCTTTCAGCTTTACGAATGTGTTATCATCTACATGTTCAATAAAAAAGTAATAATCTGTGAAACTTTACAATATCTGCCAAATGACTTCGATTGCTCGAACCATGACATCCCCCATCTGCCTCTTGTAGTAAACTGTGTAAGGTACATGTGTGTTAAATTGAGTATGTTCATAACCAATTTAATTAATTATGATTATTTAACAATTAACCCAATAATATCCGCCATGAGTTCCAAGCCACTATGGGATAAGGAGTTCAAAGAGCTACAATATACGTCACTGTCGAATATAGTCTCTAATGTGGTGAAGCTTAGCTTGTGATGGTAAGAATGTTTTCTTGGGATTCCATTAGTTTTTTTTTTTACTAGAACGTGATGAAGAAAACTAGAGGAAGACATATCGCAACGGAAACAACATTAGGGTCAACGGCGACAAACGGGCAACAGTTGAAAATAGCACTTTTCTCAAAATCTACACGTAGCAGGCAGACGCCATACAATGTCAGCTTTGTCCATAAATGCACGGATGACATTATTCTGTTGTCTTTAAATCAAAACTTATATTCAACACACCTTTTGACAAGTGAAAATGAAATACAAATTGAAACTAATAAAACAGAAATTTATGTAAACTTTGTTTGACGAGATTATCCGTGTCTTTTGTAATCTTTAAAGAGCATATCCACCATTTTTCAATATCAGTGTTAATAGTATCATTATGTCTCACAAAAGACGTAGTCGAAAACCCAATGTCAAAATTTGCTTGCAAACTAGTGTATATTTTTAAATAAAACTTTGAATATTGTTTTTCGTGTTCAAAAATTCAAAATTTTACAACGCACTACTGTTTAGTGTAAGTTGTTTTCTAGCATGAGAATCTCGGACTCACAATATACAAAATTGTTTGTGTAATGTGTGACACGGGAGAGGTTTCTTTTTAGATGAAGCGTCAATGTTGAGTATGAGATAGCATTACTTTGAAACTCTGACGTCATTTCCTCTATTTATAGGGTTGGATAGATTCCAATTTACCGATGACGTCTACTAGCGACACAGCCTGCAGGTTCTTTGACGCAGCCGTTATACAGGTAGCTTCGTATTGATTTTTACTCATTTTACTGCTACGGAAGACATGCACTTGAAAAATGACGTCGGAGAGCTGCATGTAAAGCCAATTCAAGAAAGGGCAAGGGATATGACAGTATATAGAGTTCCCCGATGATATATCATATCTTGTAGCTGTTATATTTCTACTTTTCCAATGTTCTTTATGGCAATATGGAGAGAGAAAATACTTTATCATAATCGTTGTCATTATCCGACAAAAAAATCAGGACTCTTGTGCCATTTTATTCATTGAAATCACATGTATATTTTAAGCGTATTTGTTAGCACTTTTTCTATCTTTCCTTATGTAGCTGACAAGTTTGTACAACGACAGTGAGTTAGGCGGTATAGGAAATACATTAAAACAAATGATGGAAGCAGATCCGGATTTCGGTAAGGGGACTACACAGGACATCTTCCAATGAAGAGAGTCATATGCTTTCAGTGATTGTAAGGCCCATTTTGTGTCTGAATATCTGCCCATTCCCCTCCAAAAAATTGCCACCTCTCCCAATTATAGGATATATTTTCCCAATGATAATTTCAGGAAAGGAAAATGCATTTAAAAATAGATTAAATATTCGATATGAATAATGCGCCTTTGACTTAAAAAATAGTTATGGGAACGACAATTTCGATAGAAAAGTTGAAAGTTTTAAAACGTTAAAGAAAATAAGATGTGTCCAATAAAGGCAATATAATATTAGATTTTATTTTAAAACTTATTTACAATAACATTCAATTGAACTTTATTTTCTCCATAGCACCTGATCTTGCCTTCTTTTTCGTCAGAGGTCCGTGTTGCTCTACACTCGATTTTGAATATTTTTATTATTACGATTACGTTTAACACAATGTAAACATCGTCTTTTTATATTTGACTGAAATATCGAAAATTTTTCTTAATTCAAAATTCACAGGATCCTTGTAAAAAAAAAAATCACTGACTTCGTTGGAAATAGAAACATGAATTGTAGTTATTTTCTGTTTATTGGGGAATTACTATTTAAGGATTATATCATACAAATTTGACTGCATGTAAAATGGCGAAGTAACAAATTATTATACGTAATCATAGTCCCAAAAACACATACAAAATCGAGTGTTGGGCAACACAGACCTTCGACAAAAGCGAAGGCAGGATCAGGTACCATGGAGGAGTAAGCATCCTCTGCCGACCGGTCACACCCGCCGTGAGCCCTTAGTGGAAACAAAGTAAACGGGGTTACCCGTCGTCAAATCTAGTACGAAAATGACAGTCTAACAAAGGGTATGAAACAAATCAGTCAACATATGACTTAGCGATAATTTGTAATCGCAAACAATGTCATTATAGCGACCGTAGAATTTGCGAAATGATGACTTTAAACGAGATTCGTTATAACCCTGCAACATCAACTTTTTGGTTAGTAGTTGGCCTCGCTCTAAAAAAATCCCGACCAATCTCAAATTAATTTATTTGTATAAGGACCCATTGGAAATAAGCTGATTTAAGCTTTTATGGGTTATCCTTAGGTTATTGTGGACCATTTTAATTCGTGGGGGCCAATGTTCGTGGGTAACCAACATTTTTGCTGGTTCGTGGGGACGTAATTTCGTGGGTAATTGATGAATAATGTGAACGGCATAATATTATTAAGATTAAAAGGACAATGAAACATGTTTCGTGGGGACGTAAATTCGTGGATAAGGATTACCACGAAATCCACGAACATTGGTCCCCCATGAAACAATGATGATACCACTGTATTGTATCATTATAAGTCATGTTAACCATTATAATTGCATAGTGCCATAGATTATGTCAAGTTTCATTTTGTATATGTTTTTTTGGGGGACTATGATTTCGTTTAATACATTGTTACTTCGCCATTTTATATACTATACGAATGTATAATTGTATTGATTTGATAACATTGATACTTCAACTTATCTAATTTATGAGATTATTGCCCAACTCTTGTTTTTGTATTCTATTTAGGACTTACGAGATTGATCACTGTTCGTTATATTTGCCTTTACATTATACTAATATTCTATTTTTTGTTACAATACCAGCAACGCTATTTTTGAACTTTCTATCGTGTTATATCGTGCGTGTATCGTATCGTGCATGTCACATATTGCATCGTGTATCAGGTTTTCCGTTTTCTATCGTTTTGTGTGTTTATCGGGTCTATCGTGTGTGGTATTTTGGCCTTTTGGGTGTATTAAATATTTTGTTTATCGTATTGTGTATCTTTGGATAATAGCGTTTTGCAAAATACTTCAAATACAAGACATAATTTTAGGTTAAGTTTTATTCATGTATGCACACGTGGACATTGCAATGTTTTACTGCATAAGGTGTATGCACATGTATTCTTAGAAATGTACATGATAGACCATGATATGTGACAACGAGATGTTATATAACAATTTGTTACAAAGCGTAGCGCGAATGATGACGCCATGTAACAACAAATGTAGTAAGTTTTTACATACCGTTGATGTCTGCAGTACGGTATGTGACAATTTCTTACAAAGCGTAGCTCGAATGACAATGCTTTGGAACAAAAAATGGTTTGTTAGATAGCATCGCCATTCGTGCTAGGGTTTATAACAAATTGTCTTTGTGATACATACCGTGGCCCATGGTTGTTTTGTTACAAACTAAATAAATGTCACCCCAACAGATTGTTTTGGTTTTAGCCTAGACTTTTAATGTATTCGTGGAAATAAATCCAATGTAATGCATGTCGTTTGCAATAAACCAATTTTTTTGTTTTAGTTATGGGTCAGGTGTTAGTGAATACCTTGAAATACGCTGGTTCCAAGAGTGATAGGGAGGATGTAATTAAAGCACTGGATGGGATCTCTAATCTAGCCATGAAACAGGAAGTGACAGACAGAGAAAGGAAGCACGTGGCTGCCCTCAAACTTGTGACTGAAGGGTAGGTTGTAATTAGACGATGTATTGATATCAAAATTTATTAGAACTGAGACCTGTGCAAGGATATATAATCAAAATAGAGTATCGCTAAAGATTTATCAGTGGAGTTTCAATTTCAAACAAAAAACACGACACAACCACTCAACTTTTTCTTTTCTTAAATTCTTCATTAATGTTTTTATTATGTTGCCAGTGTCAAGTTTTTATTATGTTTTCTGTGTCAAGTGGGAGTGGGTGGTTGTAGCATTCTACATTTCCGCGGGTTGATCTTAGCTTAATACTGCCCTTTTTGTAGGGGATGGGTCTTTGCCGTCTGCTCTTTTAGCAAATGACCGTTATACTTCTCTTTCGAACTGCTTTCGATGTTTGTCTAAATAAAGACAAAAGAATAAAGACATGTTGATGGACATCTAATTGGAATTTATCTTTATCAGTTTGATTATAAGGGAAAAGTAATTTTATAAAAAATAATATGAACATTAGATTTTTATATGCCTCATCCAAAAGGTAAAACTCTCTCTCTCTCTCTCTCTCTCTCTCCTCTCTCTCTCTCTCTCTCTCTCCTCTCTCTTCTCTCTCCTCTCTCTCTCTCTCTCTCTCTCTCTCTCTCTCTTAAGCTTGGGTATATGCCTCGTGCCAAAAGATTTAACTGACATCCAAGTGCATGTACTTCATTACATATTTCAACCTACGTTTTCAAAAAAAAATTACTTTTCGATTTAGGAAAACCTTACAAGTTGTGGAGACATACAGAGAAATCCTTAATAATGCGCCCACAGACCTTATGGCTTGTCTATTTGCTTTCTTTGTGTATTATGAACTCGGTATGTCGAAGGAGATGCTGGACATGATGAAATTTGTTGTTGGGGTTTACAGTCATTAAACACCAGGATACAGGCAAGTTTGTTGTATTGAAGGTCAATCAATTATGGTTTTATTTTGTGGGATTTTGAAAATAAAATTTGGGTAATAATGAAATGTTCTTGCTTTTCACTTTTCCTAGACCCTTATTTTAGAATCTTATTTTCAAAAAAAAAAAAAAGGAAACTTGGAAATTAGAGACTGGAGGCCATTTAAACCAATATGGTGTAATAGTAATAGTAAGGTTTAAAATGTAATATGTGAATTGTCACACTGTGAGTTCTGTTTTTTTCTTGTCATCATCTATATTTCCTGGTTTCGAAGAGCGATTGTCTTTTTTAAGATGACTGCTAAACATCACTGTCTCTTCGCAAGTAAATATAGGCAAGATAACCACACATTTTCAATTGTCCCTTTATTTGTGAAATAAGATGCTGTTCTTTACATTTTCACCGTATAACAAGTTTAAATTTTTTTTTGAAACTCCTAGTTTTTAATTTTCGTTTAAAAATTGATATTTCAGAGTACTTTTGCAGTGAATAATATGTTATCGATATGAAACAATAAATTCATAAAATATAGAAAACTAAGAGCATTCAGAGATTTATGTACATGGTCTACACTAAAGAATCCTGGATCCAAAATTCGAATCGCCACCAAATTCAATGGGGACCACCTTAGACCAGAATACATATGTGTACCACTTTTCATAGCGATCTGTCCTTTAGTTTTGCATAAATATGATAACAGACAAGTAAACCCACTAAACAATTAAATGCATAAACGCCCGTGATTTTATAACCTACTTGGCGGAAGAAAACATAACATTTTTAGTATTGAAATAAAATTTCCATTATTGAGAATAATAAAAGTATGTTTTCCTCTTGCCCAATATGTTTACAGTAATAGCAATAGCAAACTGCACAATTCCTATTACACGTAACCCTAACATATTTACACATACAACCTACAGGTATATAAACCAGTTAAGATTCTTACTAAAGTAAAAGCTTGATAATCCGCTCAGATAACCCAAGGATTAATTTCATTGTCAAATCGGAACATTTGTGTCAGCAAGGTTGTTTTAAAAGCATGTATACATGTATAAACCGCTCACTCGTTTGTTGAATTAATGCATATACAAATAATATATTATCTACAATAGCACCGTTCTTGCCTGGAAAGCATTTGCCCATGAAGAGAATTCACAACTCGTGGAAGCCGAAGAAGAAGCATATAAGGTCTGTGGTACTTTAAAACGAGCGAAATTTTGCTTAATTCGATGTAGAAATGTTTCCAAGTTTTTTTCATTGTATATCTATTTTAGTTTGTCCATGATTTTCATAATCATAACATTGGTGTCAGATATGCTTTTATTTTGTTTCGTACTATGTGAATTATGCGATTTCAAGAGAATCTAATTAACTAATTTCAAATTACACAATATGATACGTCATTCACTGAAATGTAATTCATGGAATAGAGCCTTGCAGTTTCATCCAGAGAAACTTTTGCAATTCATACGATGGCACATGTCTATCTAGAAAGGGGCATGCTGGATGCTGGTTTGGCATTCCTACAGAGTAAAGCGAATTATTGGGAGGTAAGAAACAATGAATGGCGTGTATTGATTTAGTCGATTTTACTTGTTATGGAAATTTTAGTTTGTTAGATAACGTTTTGTAGGATTCGATGTTTATGCGCTTTACACTTACTATGCTCAAAGTCCGAAGGTATGCGGAAAGAACTGAAACCATTTATTGATACAATAACGGACGTTAAGATCTGAAATGAAATTAAAAACAATATTTTATTTGAAAATATGAATGGGACCGGGCAGCTGGCACAGCGTATTTTAGCCCACTACACCTTGAACGAGCTTATCGAATTACCATAAACTGAGATTTTCAAAAACGATATAATTAGTATGTATACACTGATGTCTAAAACCATTTAGCTTCAACTACTTTCACAGCAGATTTTGAATCGCAGCTGTCAATATTCAGCAATATTTGATGATGAAAAATTCTGCTTTTTTGTTTTAAATTTGTAATATATGATAAGATCATCATGTAAGTACTAACAGCGAAACTACCTGCAAAATTGTTTTGGTAGCATCAAGTTGCATAAAGACACCAATTATAAAGGCATCATTTTGCAAATTCTATGATCGTTATAACAGTCCAGCTTGCTAGTGTGGCCTGCTATTGGGTCCAATGGTGATGTGGTTTTATAGCAATTGTTTAGCCGTTCTTCATACACTGATTTGGCTACAGATTACTCCGTTTACCTGATCAAGACAATGGGCTCACGGCGAGTGTGAACGGCCAACAGG
>CAJDSM010027192.1:29125-42335 GCA_903981925.1 Ostrea lurida | reverse complement strand
GTTGAATTTTCACGACGTAAAGGTCATAGAAGTTAATAAACCTTTACATTTGAAAAAGTCAACTAAATGAGTATGCGGCAAGATATAGGGCTTTCCAGGAATATATTTTCCCGCCCCGTCAGTAGGGTTACCACTGGGGCCAAGAGGGTGGGGCCACATTTCGACCGCCTATACCCCTAGGGTACAAAGGTAGGGGTCCGTTGGAATCAAACAACAACAGTATCTAAGGCAAGACAAACAACGAGCTTCAAGCAGAGTAGATCCATAGATGGGGTCAGACAAGGCCCCTAAAGGTTTTTTTAGCTCACCTCGGAAAGTTTGTTCGTAATTTTTCACGACTACAAGGTCTATTGAAGGAAGGTTAATACACTTTACCTTGAAGAGTCAACTAAATGAGGTATCAAGGCAAGCAGAGGCCTTCCAAGGACTATCATCCGCCCTTCAGTTTGGGGTTTGTAGGGGTACGCACTGGCCCAAGAGGGGTGGGGGCCGACATTCAGACCCCTATAACTAGTAAACGAGGGTCAATGGGAAAAATCAGACAACAGTATCAAGGCAAAGACAACAAAACTCAGCAGAGCATATTCTTTAAGGAGTTCCACTGGCACCTAAGGTTTTAGCTCACCTGAAAGTTCGAATTTTCAGACTAACAGGTCATAACGAAGGTCATACACCTTTTATCCTTTGCAA
Source organism: Ostrea lurida (assembly GCA_903981925.1). Classification (NCBI taxonomy): domain Eukaryota; kingdom Metazoa; phylum Mollusca; class Bivalvia; order Ostreida; family Ostreidae; genus Ostrea; species Ostrea lurida. The sequence goes on along the minus strand of CAJDSM010027192.1, from coordinate 41,645 downwards.
GAGTCAACTACTGAGTCAGCGGCAAGAATAAGAAGGGGCTCCCAAGATCTCGATTTTCCGCCTCTCAGTAAGGGGGTATCACCTGGGGCCCCAAGGGTGGGGCCCCACCATTTCAGATCCCTATAACTAGTTATAAAGTAGGGGGGTCGTGGAATCAAACACAAGTTCCAAGGGCAAAGACAACAACCGGAACTCAAGCCAGATAGAGTCATTAATGGTTAACTGGCCTGAAATAGTTATTTTAGCTCACCTGAGTTCAAATTTTACACGACTAAAAGGTCCCTCAACGAGTTAATAACACTTTTACCTTTGAAGAGTTCAACTAAATGAGTATAGCAGACCAAGAAGAGGGCTCCAGAAGGTACTATCATTTTCCGCCCTTAATTTGGGGCTGTATGGGGGTACTGGGACCCAGAGGGGGGGCGACATTTCAGACCCTTATAACTAGTCAAAAGTAAGGGGTCGTGGATCAAACAACAAGTCAAGGGTTCAAAGACAACAACCGAACTAAGCAGATTAGTCCTTAGATGGGTTTTTTCACAAGGCCCTAAAGGTTTTTTTAGCTCACCTGAAAGTTTCGATATTTTCACGACTCAAAGGTCATTAGTTAGGAAGAGGTAATAAACCCTTTTACCTTATGATAGAGTACTGAAATGAGTATGCAGGCAAGCTAAGGGGCCCAGGACTACTTTTCCCGCCCTTATTTGGGCCTGTTAGGGCTACCACTAGGCCCCAAATGAGGAGGGGCCCCACATTTCAGACCCCTAATAACTAGTGAAAGTTAGGGTCATCGAATCAGAAAACAATGATCCAAAGGGCAGACAACAAGAACTCAAGCAGAATAGAGTTCCCATTTAAAATGGGGTTTCACAGCCCCCTAAGAAGTTTTTGAGCTTCACACTGAAAGCTTTCGAAATTTTTCCAAACGATAAAGGTTCATAGAGGGAAGGTTAGTAACACCTTTTTTGAAGAGTCACTAATGATTCATGCAGGCCAAGTAGAGGGCTCCAAGATATCATTCTTCCGCCCCTCAGGTTGGGGCTGTAGGGGTCACCATGGGCGCCCAGCGTGGGGCCACATTTCAGACCCCTATAACTCCGTAAAAAGTAGGGGGTTCATGTGATAGACAACATTGACAGAAAGGGCTAAACACGCAGACGACTCATTCACAATAAACGGTCCTTAAATCGGGGTTCCACAGGCCCCTAAGGAAAAATTTAGCCTCACCTGTGAAATTTTCGAATTTTATGCATAAAGGTTCATATTGAACCGAAGAATTCGAAACTTTCAGGTGAGCTAAATAACCATTAGGGGTCTGTGGAACCCCATTTAATGACTCTATCTGCTTGAGTTTGTTGTCGTCTTGCCCTTTATAAATGTTGTTTGATTCCATGACCCCTTCTTTACTAGCTATAGGGATCTGAAATGTGGCCCCACCCTCTTTGTTCCCCAGGTGGAACCCCTATAGCGCCAAACTGAGGGCGGGAAATGATAGTCCTGGGAGCCCTCTATCTTTCCTGCATACTCATTTCGTTGACTCTTCAAAGGTAAATGTGTTATTAACCTTCGTTATGACCTTTAGTCCTGAAAATTCGAAATTTTCAGGTGAGCTAAATTATTTCTAAGGGCTTGTGGAACCCCATTTATTGACATTGAACTTGAAAATTTCAGGTGAGCTGAACTGCCTTTAATGGTTTTTGCAACCTTATTTAACAAGTGTGTTTGTTTGATTTTATTGTTTTCTTGTCCGTTATCACTGTTATTTCATTGCATCACCCCTAATCCAATCAACATGATTGTCTGAAAGTTGGCGCCGCTCTCTTAAATAGGCCCCATGTGGTACCCCAGGCCTTCAACTCCAAAAGGAAAACAGGGATAGATAGTCAAAAGGGACTCCTGCATTTTGTCTATGCTCCTTTCGCTGACTATTCAAAGAATAGATTGCTATTATATTTTTTAGGACCCATGTGTTGCATTATTTGGAACTATCAGGTGAGCTCAATTGCCTTCAAGTATCAAACAATATCATTGCTATTCAAATTTGAACTTCCTTTTTATTTACTGTCCCAATATCTAGTTGTGATATACCATTGTCATTTGAATCATTACTTTGTCATTTATCTATTGAATAAATGACCTTTCTTATTCCTTGATACGTGTGTTGTCTAATTCTGCCCAATAGTAGACAACCGACATAAAATATATTTATATGTATATAAATTGTTTATGTTGTTGGCTTATATATTTAGACTGGGATACTCTCCTAGTCACTTCTTTAATTATTTAGACTACACGGAGTGTTCATGTAGTTGTGATATACCATTGTCATTTGAATCATTACTTTGTCATTTATCTATTGAATATTTGACCTTTATTATTCCTTGATACGTGTTTTGTCTAATTCTGCCCAATAGTAGACAACCGACATAAATGGTAATTAAGACTATATTTATTAATTATTTGTTGAAAAAATTATCACATTTGATTGATAGCATTTTCAATGTCCTCGTCTAAGTACTTTCAGTACTTTGATGGATTTTCTTATTGGCTGCTAGCTTCTACGGGCTTATTGGTTGCTGGTTAGTGGCTGCTAGCTTCAGCCTGGTCTAGGTAAATGTTGACAGAGAAACGGACAGGGCAAAGACCATACATGATGGGGGATAAAACTATGAAATATGTCTCCAAATCACATGTTAAATAAACATATATATGTCTTGATCATTATTTGAAGTTTACATTTGAATGAGAGAAAAATATTTACCGGAGTTGACATCGTTGGCATTTTACACCTGGAGAGGGGGGTGGGGGTAACGATAAAGTGCCCATAGTACATGTAACACTTATACTTTTATCAATTAATACCGCTAACATAAGCTACATTATATGTAAAAATAAAAGAAATTAAATGGTCAATTAGATCTCCGGGGCTGAAAAAATGTCCTCATTTGTCGATAAATTGCTTTTCGAAACATCTAAACTGCAAAAAGCAGTCGTATTACTCTTTCATTTGAAAATAAATTGAGGTTTTGATAAAAATTATGCATTATCAAGACCTTTGTCTTTAATTCTATATAAGATATGAAACACTAGCCTTTTATTAAAAATCTAAACACCTTATAAAATATCCACATGATTTATTTTAAAAAGATGAAATGGGGGTTGCTATGGCAACCGTAGCGTCACAATGACCTTGAAAACCTCATACTTTCATAATACGTTACAGACATTTTCAACTAAAAAATATGTAAAAATAAAAAAAAGTTCAATAGGCCATTAATTTTTCAATCCCCACGCAATCACTTCCTTAAGCTTCACTCGCACCACCACATCTGCGGGCGCCGCTGTAGATATAATAATAACAAGTAATAGCTTTCCAAAAAGCTTGCCTGACTAAACAAATTTCTTTCAATGTATTAAGCGGTCTATTAATAAGTGATACATATATCAGACGATGTATCCTACATAAGTCGATTTTTTATAGAGAATTATAAATGATGTTTCCTCAAATTTCACTATTTTAGGGGTGGGGTGGTGGTATTATAACCAACGAAATGTTTACTTAATTCATTTGATTAATCAAATAAATACGCCTCAGAAGCATGGGGAGGATGTATCAGAAAAAAATCAATTAAATACGGCAAGAAAAATGTATAAAAATTCATTTCAAGGTATAAAGCCATTTTCCGTTAGCCACAAGCATATATATACAATTATATATACATCGTAAATATATTGATCAACAAAAACAACATAGTGGAGAGTGAGTAGTCTCCATTACAAAGATAGAGAGTTATACGATTATTACAATATGTTAGAATTACAATGTGTGAGAATTGTTGCACATTGTAGACACAGTTCTCTTGTATTTGTAACGCCAAGTAATTAAAGAAGTTTAGAAACATTGGGTTTTTCTTCCCCGAGTATATTTCAAGCCATAGTCTAGATGACAGGAACTAATCCTCTATATCATGTAGATTCCCTAGAAGGGGGGGGGGGGTGTCTGAACCTATACTTTCGGGTTCAGATGTACCGCTGAGATTTTCATCTCCCATAAATATACCCGTATAAGTAGAAATTTTAGCGAGGATTTAATTTTGGCATTATTAGCGAGGACTTTGACATCGCTAAAATTAAATAACGCTAACAATTCATTCCAAATAATTGGTAGGGCTTTACAAAGTAATAAATTATAAAATCGCTAAAATTATTTACCGCTAAAATAAAATACCACTTGTTATGGCGAAAACGCTAAATTTGCTTCTCGCTAAAAATTCTACTTATACGTACGGTATTCAATATTTTTGAAACCATACCCATTCATATACATGTATCTAGGTACAATAGGTGCACAACGTGCAACAATTCTCTTGCTGTTCATGCAAGTAAGTACAAACCCGGGTACATAGTACATGTGTAAAAGGAAGGGAGAGTACGGATGAAAATCTGGTCTGGACCGGGGATGGAAACCCGGTACCTCTGCATCACTATCAGGTGCTCTAACCACTGAACTATCCAGGCCGATGTCCACTTTTCGTATAGCCGTAACTACTACACATGTAGTTAATGCCATAAATATTTCGATCATGATTACACATTTTATTAGAGAGATGAATTCCACTAGATAAAGATTAATGACATGTCAAATTATGTAAGTTGGTATAAAGATTGATGAAAATTGCGACTGACTTGTCAAAACCATCGGCACGTCTGTGTATAAACAAGAAATAGGACCCTACCCCCAACCCCCAGTGAAATAGGACACCCCCACACACACACCCCCGTGATACCCGGGTGTAGATTACACATTTCAACAATAAGCTTCTTAGCGCGAAATAAACCAGTTATGAAGTGGACTCTTCGATGTTCGATGACCTTGAACTTTGCATGCACTGGAATGTTCCATGTTATGTACAGTGACATCAGGCAATATTTATAGATTGTTCGTACTCCCGCTTGATTAATGCTTATTATTTGTTTTTATGTTTTCAATACGAATAAAACTGCTATATAGATTTGTTTCTTATGGAAGGCATCAAAAACTTCAACATGCATTGTTGCCTTATAATGTTTGGATTGTTCGCACAGTTTCGGAGCATGCAAATATTAAACCTAAGTTATGCCTGACGCCATGACGTCAGGCAATAATGATAATGATTGGATTTATATCTACCTAAGCACTAAGTAGATTACAATGCATTATTACCCTAGCAGACTTTAACAATCCAGAACCTTCTCAGTGCTAGCTTACGTTAAGGCGCTAGAACACTAACATTCTGACAAGATCTTTCACTGTCTATAGCCAGGTACCCCTTTTACACTTGGGTGGAGTGAGGAAATTCGTGTAAAGTGCCTTTCCCAAGTACACAACGTCGATCCTGCCACGGCCAGGATTCGAACTCAAGACCTCTCGATCAAGAGTCCGACGACCTAACCACTCAGCCATCGACGCCACTTCATATGCTTAGCGCCAAAGGCCGTAGCAATGAGAGCTCTGTAGCATTTTATCATTAAGCGGTGTTTTATCATTAGAGGTTGCTACAGAGCTCTATATAAAGTTTCCTGTGGCCGCCGTTTTAAAGGTCATATCCGAAAGACGCTGAGCAAAGGAGCAATCACTACTTTTGGGTTTGACAAGCCATGGTACGAGCGGCGTTTGAACTCACAACCTCTCTATCACGAAGTGAACATCACTTATAGTTTGCATTATTCTATCATTGTTTTAAAAAAGTCATTTTTGTACAGATCAGATTTCAAACGCTAGGATAAAGAAATGATATTGATTCTAAACATTACATAATTTACACATCAAATGTCATGATCTTTAAACAAATGCTTGCATTGAATTTTTAATTGGCTTTGCATAATAAAAATAAAATTTAGGTCACGATTTGTTTCAATAAGGTAATTTGATGCCGTTTTTAAGGATTTTATCCAAATACATCAATTCGACAAATACTGAAAGATAATGCGAGAAAGCAACGTTAAAACGCAAATATGAATTTAACATTTCCTGCTGTTGTGTTCATTGTTTAATTGCCAATATCGAACATCTAGAAATGCGAAAAATACCAAAAACACTTTTTTTTCATTTATGAAATGCTCTTAGCTTCAGTTATGTATTTCAACCATAGGTATAATTCAAAATGTTTAGTTTTGATAAAATTGAGCAGTCGATGGTACATGTATTACCCGCCCTAGCCTTTTGTATTTCGCATTACATATAGTGGGGTTTTCTCAATAAATTCGACTTTGCATTATACGTGTAGTGATTACGAAAATATCTTACATTTCAATATACATAATGGATTGGATTACAGGTACTAATTGCATAATTCATACCCATAATCCCAAAAGGTCACATAACAATCACATATCTTGTCAATTTCAATTATGGAAAGTAGCTTTATTGTCAATAATTAAAAACAATTAATATATAGTGATTGTAATATATCATTAACAGAATGAAATCGACAAATGGAATAATAATTCAGATTTGGTTGTAGTCGTTTGAGATTCTGGATGTCTACAACAGGCTTCGTTCCTTGCAGATATTATGCATTTAAATGAGTTAGGCCTACAAGGCGGCTTTGATAATCATCAAAGATTTATTGGTAAAATTTTATCTTGCTAGTGAACATAAACTTATATTATTTTGCATTTTTTAATATTTGAATATTTAGACAATTATAAAGAACTTTGAAATATTTGAATAGTTGAAAAGTGACATTCTCGTTAGAACTTGTAGTTGAACTTTCACGCCAGATACACACTAATAGTCAAATATTAATGTTCCGGACGACCATCAATCAGTGTCCTTATTTACGACTGTACGTACTAAGCACGGTTAGATTTCGATAGAGAAGTATAATGGACGCACATGTATATATCTGTATCTCTATCTCGTTTATCTAGTAACCGGTGAAAAAAAAATATGCAATGAAAAACATTTCAGTCAAATTACAATTTCTAATACAAATCATTTCACCAGTATCATATTTCTTTTTCAATCAAAAACTCACGCTTTCCTCGTTAGAATCCAGTTTGGCGAATTACACATCACATGTACATACAGGTGACTCTCGATAACTCGAAGTTCGAGGGAACTCGATAAACTGTGACTTCGAGAAGCTCCAGAGATCAAGGTAGATCAGACCATTACATTAATTTTAGGGTTGAAATTTTACAGCAACCGGGCTGCATATTCACAACATTCAGACATAATTTTGACGCGTTTTCCTTCCTATTTTAAAGTTGAATTGATTTTAAAAAACCACGGAACTTAACCTTGCAGAGATGAACAGATTTCTTTCTTTTTTTAAGTTTATGTTTTATTCGTTCCTTTCTCATTTTAAGATATCGCCTCGTGATCGGGAGGTCGTGAGTTCGAGCCCTGCGCTCGGACCGGCCGGTCAAACCTTAGATGATAAAGTTGGTAGTGATTGCTAGCTCGCCTTTTGGAAGTGAGAATCACGAGTCTTTCGGAGGTCCCATGTCGCAGCATGTGTGGCACGTAAAAGAACCCTCACTGCTAGCATAGGTCTGGTGACGTTCCAATATGTGTGAAATATTCTCAACGGGACGAAAACAAACAAATAATCAATCAATCTTATTTTAAGATTGAATTTCATGCACATTTACAAGACAAATTAAACGATGTTTCGTGGTCACTGACTACAAAGAACACATTGTTTACAATTCTTAGTAACTTTAAGCAAAGCACGAAATCTACTAAATAATGATGTTTCTTTGCCATGTCTCGATGTCCTGATATTATCAAAGTCACTTTCTCATTGTCAAGTCCTAACATGTCGTGAATCCGTAATGACCGAATAATATAACATCAATAAAACGCTGGCAAGAGGGAAATTGACCAATTAAACAATTAACTAACGACCCCACTAGGACGCACAGGCGATGTGTCACCTTATCAAACTCCTTAGTAACACAAGGGCGTTTACTTGTATCCAAGAAGGAACAAAGTGGAAATTAATTTAATCCAACACTTATTTGACGGTACATTGAGAGTGAAAAACAATGAAATATGTTCTACGAGACACATTTCACTTCCAGATATAATTGTACAGAGAGAAAAAAGTTTGGGACCGTGCATGATTTCACTTCTCGAACGAGGGATCAAGAACTTCGAGAAATCGAAGTTCGAGCCATCAAAAGTCAAATGTAACGATGGGAGTTTTGATATAGTTGATATATGGAATTTACACAAGCACTTGTCAAGACATTTTGAACATGAAATAAAATCTTCGCGTAAACATAGAATACGTCGTTTCTGGGATCCCAGTTTTGTCCTTTTGCGTCACATGACTTCCATCCTTACATGACGTCATCATATCCAACTATAGCGGTCATCACGTGACTTAAGCGATTATTTTTTACCTCTCAGAGTACCTGTATTTACTATAGGCGATAACGGAGTTGTGTAATAAACCATTTAACTTTTTTCATGCATTATATAGAAAAAAGTTGGACCCTGACCTGAAGAGCATTAATTTTCTACAGAAGATGATATATTTTATTTCAGTTCGGAATAAAGATTTATTGCTTCAAAATTCATTTGAAAATAGTGTTTATACCTCAATGTTAGCGTGTAAATTAACCAGTATTTGGTGATTTTCGGCATTTTGCGCGTATAAAAACGTATTTTTAACCTTTTTTCATATATCTGGAAAAAAGTTGGACATCTAGTGTAAAGTTATAAACATTAAACTATATGAAACATGAAAAACATTCAGTTCAGAACAACTTTTATTGCTTCAAATCGTCTTGAAAATTAAGAATTTTCATCTATATTTCAAAATGGCGGACGCAACCGGGAGTAAACAAAGCGCTTAGCGTCATGTGAAGTTGTGTTTTTTAAAATCTGTTTAATTGTGTTATGAATAAACACTGACAAAGAAAAGAATCATTGCTACCCATGAAGTTCAGAAATGTCCTTCTTGACTGACCACAAATACAAATGCTTGCAAATGACTTTTGGGCAATATAATCATTGAAATTCTTAAGAGCCATTGTCTTTATTTGTAACAAACAAAGGTTATATCTACTCAATATGTCATTTGATGTGTTGTTGGAAGAATTTGTGTTGTTTTAGCCATCCGATAATTGTTTGAATCGATCTAGAGGACCTATTTCATAGTTAGGAGCATGCATTTCCAAGTAATAAGAAATTGGCAGGGAAAAACACAGAATTTAACAGTGACACCTAACACCTCAATTTCAACAAAAAGCCACGTTAAGTTAAGCTGGAGGTTTATTCATCATCATTACAAATCATGATGTACTATAAGTATATCAATAATCGCATATTCAACATATTTTTTCAACATGTAATTCCCCCTGTAAGATTTAAGTTTCATCGTAATAAAGACAAAAACAAATATTGTGCTGCGCTACTTCTGTTTTAATGCTTTGTAATCATATGAATTAAAATCTGATAAAAATTAAATCAAGGTGTGAATGGGGATTTTAAGGTAAATTAACATCCCTGTAACTCATACCTCCCTACTGTCACAAAGTATCTCGCGTATTTAATTCATCTGATACGAACTACGTATAGTCTCTTGTCAAAAACAGAGTTAATAACCTAATTATGACCGATATAGTTGGATATGTTGGGGCATGTTTTGTTCAAAATGGCTGCGCCCTGTTGTAACAACAAAGGAGGTACACGAGCTTAGAGAATGATTAAAATAAAAGGGAGTGTCAACAACAAATAGATGTAGGATAACGCTATTTTGACTATAGGTAATACAGCTGATGATATTGCTCTTTAAAAAGTGGAAGCGGATGAAACGTATTCCGATTCCTTTGTTGAATCCGGCGAAATACCAAAAAAAAAACAACCCCAAAATGAATGAAAAACTCGAATTCATTACCGAATGTTGAATTTAATGACATTTTTGTTTATCTGTATATTATTAGTGGAATTCTGCCAGAACGGTGACAATTCGTGCAAATTATTACTAATGCAATGAAAACATACCCTAAATTACGTTATTGTCATATGACCGAGTAACTTCTTTCTACCTCCATGCGTAAGAGTTCTGATATCCAGGAAACGACGTATTGACAAGGTACCGGTATTTCACACCGCCATCTTGAATTCCTTCTTTACCTAACATCTCACTTGCAATTTTCGGCAAAAGACCTATTAATTCTTAGAATTAGACCCCTACCGCTTAGCAGCAGCTCTGTCAAGATCTCTTCTCTCGCATCGTCATGGTGAACTGGAAATAAAGTTCATTAATCGGCTGTAATCAACCGTCAATTATCGTCTTATACTAATGCTTCTCAGAAGCGGAAAAATCGGTAAAGGGGGGACGGAAGTTGACACCATTATGCAAATGAAAATTGCGGGAAAGAAAAAGGGATCGACTAGGGTACACTGAATGCAGGGTAGTGTGTTGCCCTGCAAACAATAGAAGTCGGACACAATTTTAACCGTGGTTTTGGGACAGGCTGACACAGGGAAGTTTAGTAAATCTATAGAAAACCAACATAGGAATTGCTCATACCCCCCTTCCTCATCCTGTTTCGACTTCAACCCACGAAGTTTTGTCAATCATGGTGGAGATACTGAAAATTTACAGACGTTTAACGTTAAAAAAAAAATAAAGAGTATATAGATTTACAAATACTGACCATACGAATTGTCTTGCTATTAAAACATATAATATCAGCTATTTTTAACTTTATCGACCTACGGAAAAAAGGACTATCCCGATTATTATATCAACTTCTGTCCCCCTTTACCGATTTTTCGCTTATGAGAAGCAGTAGACGATAACTGGCGGTTGATTACAGTCGATTAATGGACTTTCTTTCCAGTTCACCATGACGATGCGAAATACAAGTAGGAGACCTTGACAAAGCTGCTGCTAAACGGTAGGAGTCTAATTCTATGAATTAATAGGACTTTTGCCAAAAATTGCAAGCGAGGTGGCTGGAAAAGAAGGAATTCAAGATGGCGGCGTGAGATACCTTGTCAATATTATATGTTTACAGGAAGATTTTTTTATTTTATATATTTAAAATGTTACGTGCCTGTGAAAATTTAGCAGTACTACATGTATATTGTTCAAAACATTCTAATTAATATTTTAAAGGATTCTCTAGATTTCATTTCAACAATTCAGTGCCATCATTATTATTCCAGTTGATATAAACTTACTGAGTAGAAAAATATTTCACGATCAATTCGCTTTAACATGACCATTTATTGTCTCAGTGTTATACTTACCCTTTTCACAGAAAAATCCAAAATGGCTTGTAGGACAGTGACATTGGCACGTGTTTCGGTCAAGCGCCCCTGAATTTTGGCATTTCACGAATGGACACACTACAATAGTGAACAAGAAATTAATTAGTATTTTCTTAAAATTTCTTAGATCTCATCTCAGTTCTTATAGCTAGAAATTTTTCACGAGTTTTATTAGCCAGTGGCAAGATGAATGTACACGTACATGTATGATTACTTGGTGTCAATGGCTGCACAGAGTCGTGCAATTACGATTTATCTTGGATATGATATTTTCTTAGATTATAGAATTAACAATAAACCTTATATTAATATGTTACTTTCCAGTTAAGATAGCTCACTACACCAATTTTTTTAATTAATGATTCGTTTAAGCACCTTTCAAGAAGCAGAGTTTCGTCATCGAAAAAGTATTAATGCAAGCTCTCAATTATTTTATATGAATCTTATCTGATTTTCCCCGGAATAATGAAAAGGTTTGTTTTCTCTTGGCAGAAAAGAGAATTCTAGGTCCATTTTTTCGCTTTGATTTGAATGTATATATGATGTTTAATGAGAATATGTCAAAAGACTCAGATATTTTTAAAATAAAATATATGAATATGAATTTATTGTTTGATATTTTTTTTAAACTATGGTAATCTTAAAAAAAACCTGTCACTTATAAAGGATATGTCGGAGAAAATATTTTAAAAGAAGATTGAAATGAATACCAAATTAGAATATTGCGATTTTGTCAGATTTGAACCAAAGCCCGATCGAAATATACACACAAAAAGATCATTACAGATGGGAAAGAAAACTCCATTCTTCTTGATGTAAAATGGTTTACACATTAAATGATTTTATAAAGGAAAGTAAATTCTTGATGAATGCCCATACCATTACCAGTAATATGATTATTTCAGTAATTGTTATCAATTTTGATCGGGATCGGTACTTTTTTGCTCTCACCGTGCTCAAATCTGAAATATTGCGATATATCTGAAATTAAGACATTTCATATCAATTTCATTTTAAAATATACTTGTCCAACATGTCTTTCTTCTAACTAACCTGTTTGGTTTTTTTTTTTTTTTTTTTTTTTTTGTTTTTTTTTTTTTTTTTTTTGTTTTTTTGTTTTTTTTTTTTTTGGATAATTTTATCCATATATTTAAAAAATATCAACAATAAGCATTTTCAATATTCGTAAATATTTTTTTTTATAAAAAATCAAAACTTTTATCGGGGTCTTTTAGGCATGTT